>JAOBYK010708664.1:0-28444 GCA_025434845.1 Phenganax subtilis
ATACATTTATATGAATAGTTATGTCTATATTGTATAATTCCAATTCCAATGTACATTTATTTCTACATTGTCTGATGGATCAGCTTATTTTGCTATAACTAATTCTATTGTTTTTCATGTTCATCTCTGGTTTGTTCTATTGGAATTCGCACTGCTGAAGCATGCTTGAGACTTTGTGCATGTAGGTGTGATCAAGTCTTTTTTTTTCGAACTTATTTCAGGTATGTCGCAGTGAAAGATGGTACATTAGCATATTACCACAACTATGAGGTGAGTGTTCATTTTAGCTATGCAGGTTCGAGTTGAAAAAATAGTCTAGCTTTACTTGCTAGAGCACCTGGAAGTGCATGTTGCATAAACACTTAGCAGCGATATAATTCAGTTCTGGGTCTTCCAAATGTGGCAAAGTGTTGGAAAACTGCAATGGGGGCCATTAATACTTTATTGGTAGATATTATTCAAATGATCTGTACATGTGAAATGTGTGAATTTAAGGTGGTTTATTAATTCAAGACTTGTTCTTGGCAACACCATGAATGTATGAGTTGGTCAGCAAGTGCAAGTTCATTTATTTCACTCACAGTTTTGGTGAAGGCATGCCACATTTTGAATTCATGCCTTACGTTAAACAAAATCCTAAAAGTTACTTATCTTCAAGTGATGGTTATTTTGTTTCATATCTGTTGTTGGGATATTTTCAAATATTTTATATCTATAAACGTCAGCATGATTTTTTTTCTCTCTGTTTTTATCAAAAAAGTTTGGATCTATATTGCAATAATTGATTTTTAACAAACTGCAATTTGGCTGTACTATATGTTTATTACTTGAGAAAACAAGGCTTTGTTATGCACGTCAAAAAAACGTTTCATGGCCAAAGCATGTTTTATGTGCTTTTTGTGGGTAGCTCACTATGTTCTGTACCAAGGATGTTACTAGGATGAATGGCAGGAACTGTTGTCAGCAATTTGACGATTCCTAGCTTTTGCTGTAGATCGACTTTATTTTTGAATCTACTGCTCAAACAGTTCAAAACCGCAAGGCAGTCATGCTCAGTGGTAAAATTAAATGGGAAAGTTTATTTATTTTTATTAGAATTGTAAGCAAATACAAAAGGCAAGTCTTTATTTTCTATTTTTAAGCAGCTGTCATGCTTTTCTAGTTTGTATTTTCAGCAGGCGGTGATATTTAGTCATTTAATAATTTTATAGCTGCAATTGTACTCTTAATCAGAAATTTAACAAAATCAGCAAGCCAGTTTTCTTGTTTTAGTTTTGCAAGGGTAATAGTTTTTGTGAGAGACTATTGCATAGAAACCTGCTCTTGATAAATCTTTTGTTCCACATGTTTTAAAACTCACCAGAAATTTTACTCTAATTTATAACAAACTGATTATGTCCGAAAACTTTGGTAAAAAAAAACATTTAGCTGTTGATTCTCAAGCCTTGTTATGCTCATATTTTTCTGGCTTTCTATATTGCACTTCAAACATGGAATCAATGTTGATCGTTGTCTAAAACTAAGCTAATAATGAACAATAGCAAAGTGGATTCTCGAATGAGATGCAAAACCACTGCTAAAACACTCCAATGTATATAGAATGTGAAGTTGAACAAAATGTGCCTTTGCACCCCTGGTTCGCATGCAGTTCTTGCAGATGAGTGCTTGGATGACAAGAGCTGGCAGCGTCGATTGGAATTTGCAGTAAGATAAGATCGTATCAGTCTATGGTATTGTATTTGCACATGCCTATAATTTATAGTATTGTTTTTCAAATTATATGTACAAATACAAGTGCATGAAAACACGTTCTAGCCCAACATTAAATTTATTCAAATTTGATAATGACAAATTATTGACATGAGGAAAGCATTTGAAATTCACGATCTTACAATAAGTACAAGAAAAATGTTATGCATGAATTGGCCCCTGACACCCTATATTGAAGACTAGCCACATGTAGGCTGTGTGTGCCTATTTTTCTCGTGTGTTATGGGTTTCAATATTTTCTATTGACTTTTTTTCAAAGGAAACATTCTTTGTTTATTTTTAAGTTTTTATGACTTACATATTCAAGCCTTTTCTTTCTCAAGTAATCATCATCTAACACAATGGAATTTCAACAGTTAACTGTCTATTTACTAGTTTTTCTTAAAAAACATGCTTTGGTTATTGTGTAAGTTTTTTTGACTTTAATTACCAAGCTTTTTCTTTTCAAGTAGTGGTCATGTGGTGTAACAGATTTGCAAGGTTTCAAGCAATAAATATTTGTTTTGTCCCTGGTCTGAAAATTTCAAAGTTGAAATTAAAAAAATCATGCTGACATGTACAAATATAGCATTTTTGGAAATTTCCCAAAATGCACATAGGATAAAATAATTATCACTTGACCGTGGGACAAAATAAAATTTGACTCTGCAGGTAACCCTGTTTGGGTCTGAGCCTTAAGCAAAAGTTATTCACAATATTTGTGCAACTGGTCTTTAATGATATTGTGAGGTGCATTGCATGAAAAGTTGCATTGTGTGTTATAGCAAGGCCCGTCATGTGTATTGCCAATAAATTAGGCATTTATGCAACGCTCATTTTTTATCGGCAAAGATGTGTGAATTTTTGCAAAAACTCATTTAAATGAATTTGTGGAAGGCTGCAAAAATCAAATTGACTTTGCGCTCTCCAAAACTGTGATACTGAAGTACAAGAAATTTTGGAACAATCTTTTAAGAAAGCATTGGTCACCTTACCATATTTCAACTTTCATGAATGCACAATGAATGCGGAAAATCTAGAATGGTAGAAGTTTGAAACTGAATTTAAAAAATGCTATCATACTGGTTGTTTATTTGATGGTTTGATTTCTAGTGTTGAAATTCCAAAATTTTCCTTTCTCCACATTTTTATACTGCAAACTTCCTTTTCATGTTTTCATTTAGGATTTCATAGTTGCTAGTCCAATAAATACAATTCAGATGAACCTTGCTTCTGTTAAAGAGGATGTGAAATCTAAAAATCGCTTTCAGTTGGTTACGCCACATAGGACATACCTGTGAGTCTGACTTTCTATATTTTTTGCCAAAGTATGTTTTAATTGACCCTGATTTGTATTGTTGTGTAGTAGGCCATCTGTGCCGATCAGTGTGCAGTGCATGGACTACCTTGTATGCATTTTTGTGAAAAAGTATTACTTCTGAACGCTCGGAAAGAGAGAAATGTATTGTGCACAATTATAGTCATAAAGTCAAAGTTGTACACAGCTATATGCCAAAAGCATTTTTGGATGTTTATATTTAATTCATTAAGGTGCAGCAGATTATTTTGACTCTGTTTTTTTTTAACTATTTAGCTTTCAGTGTGAGGATGAGGAAGAGCTACATTCCTGGGTTGCAGCTCTGGAGAAGGCAATACAACTAGCACTTAGTGACAGAACGGTAAAGTAATGACTAATGCTTACAACTTGTTGACCCAACCCTTCATGCTAAGCTGTAGTTATTACATACACAGAACTTAGAACATTTTCGAGTATTGGGAGCAGACACAGTGGTGGGAACAGTAGGGGGAACATGCACAGAAGCTGGAACATGTTCAATAGCAGAAGTGTGCACGACAGTCATAATATATTCAGTACAGTAGTAAGAATATAGCTCAACTGAAACCACTTAGGCAATGTGGTAACATAGAATTTTCGAGAACATGTACAATAGTGACCACATATTCAATAATGAGAACATGTGCAGTAGCAATGATAACATGTGCAGTCATGAGGATCTCTTCTTTGTGAAAAGATGTACTCTGTATGAAGTAAGAACATGGACTGCAGTGGAAGCATGCCCAGTACCAAACACTGCACAGTTATGGGAAGTAAAATTTCCCTGAAAGATCACTAGAAGACATCTTCGACAAATGTTTATCAGATAGTTTGGGTGGTGTGTCCAACGTCTGGAAAGAAAGGAATATTGTGATCAATGTTGAGTCAAGAAAGCCTCCACAAGATATTGGGGTGGGACTGCACTATACAGTTTAAAGATATTGCTGTTAATGTTCCTGATGTGTTTTGAGAAACCAGTCATAGTAATGTAGTTTTAAAATCTTGCTGTATCATTGTATGTATGGCAAGCTGCTTTAGAAACTCACAAATTGAAAATATTCATCATGTGATTGTGCTCTTTATACTGCTGTTATGTACAGGAAAACATTTCAACAGACAAAGCCTTTTCTAATACACAGTTTTGTCGAAACACCACGTAAATCTATATATTCAAAGCTTTTGGTCTGTAAGCCCAGACCGTCATCGGTGGTCACGGTCCAGGCTTACGGAACAAAAGCTTTGCATAAACAGCTTTACATAGCATTTCCAATAACTGTATGTTGGAATAGTTATTCACCATGCATACATTCAAAGAACAGACAAAGCCTTGTCTTCCTTTTCCTCAATTTTGAGTTCTGGTAGTAGTTAGAACTGGTATGGTTTGTGAGAACATGTACAATCGTGAGACTTTATAGAGTGTATAAGTGAGTGAAAACATTTGTGTAGTTGAGAGAGCATGTGTAGTAGCAAACACATACACACTGATTATAACAAATCCAAAGTTTGCTGCAGTCAACTAACTGCTCAGGACAATTAAACGTTTCCTTGTGGATCAAAGAGCACAAGCGTTCCTTCATACAGTGTTAATTGCAGAAGTATTAAATTTTTAAATACTAGGCGGCAGTGTTTTGCACTTCGATAGCTCTGTATAAATAATGGTTTGTGAAAATAGAAATAGATTGTGAACTTACCAAAAGTGTGTACTCACAAAGTTTAGACTTTGAGTGCTAATTCAAGCAGTAACATTTTCATGGTACTTGTTAGGTTGATCACTGAACCTTACCTGCTCAACTTTAAGATCGTAAATGAGTGTCTTAGGAAAAATGCAGATAAAATTTTATGTTAAGGAACATCAATATGTCTATAGGAAGTCAAGGCAGAGTATAGTTTAGTAAGTTGCACTTGTCTCGTATCCTGAAGCATATTGATGTTGCCTTGCATCCAGAAAGAATTTTGTATACTAGGCACTGACTTGCAGTTTTCAAGTTGAGTGGGTATCAAGTATTGTACCAAAAATTGCTCCTTGGCATAGTTCTGAATTCTAAACTTTGCAAATGGAGATGCTTTTTATGTCCAAAAATACTCTCCATTCCAAACTACCTACATTTCATGCCTGGCAATATAATACAAAATATTGAATTTGTGAATATTTTGGTATTGAGCAAATAGTTTTTTGTGCACTGGCATTTCCATAATGGGTTGTGACACTGGAAAACAGATAAATGTCCACTGGCACTACCTAATAATTTGAAATGAATTATTGGTTTAGGATTTATTGATAATCTCATGTGATGACAACAATGCATGTTAATTTTGCTACATAAGTGCCATAGTAATTGTGATATTATCAATATTATTTATTGTTATATTTTTACAGTGCATTTTACTTTTGCAGATAATCAATAAAATTTGGAAAAATCCAAGCAACAGAGAATGTGCTGATTGTGGAGAGAAGGGTAAATGCAAAACTGGTGAAAAGTAGTAGGCTGGACTTGCAGGCATCTGCACTATTATTGTGTCTGGTTGTTAGCAAACACAGTAATAAGGGAAGGTGTCTTTTTTCCAAAGGCCATTGTTCAGGGAGGGCAAGCAGTGACTCTGATATTAGCACTTCCTGAGCAATGGCAATGGCAGGGACAGTTACTGTAAATATCGAATGGTGTCTTTGGAATCTGTAAAACAATCATGGTTTATGGTCTTGTATTTGTAAACTTGTGAGAAATTATAGAATGTTGTTTACCCACTTTTGAATAGGCTAAAAGACCTGCAAACGGTGCTTCTAAGCTGTCAATAAATTATGCCTTTGTAGCACGTTTTATTTAATATATGTCCTTTTTTCATCAGATGGTGATAAATTAATGATAAGCACCTTGCAAAAGTTGTTCTGCAAGTTTTGTTTATGTAAGAAAGTATGCAGCAACATTTGCCTTTGTAATATTGAGGGTTTTTTTTTCTAGATCCAGTTTGGGCATCTGTAAATTTAGTTGTTTGTGTATGCGCTCGTTGCATTGGGGTCCATCGAAATTTGGGGGTGCATTCATCAAAACCAAGATCATTGCTAATGGATGAAAAAATTTGGAGCCCATCCCTAATCAAAGTAAGTTCATCTTTGTTACTTAGCCAATCTGTTTACAAAGTTGAATCGTGTGAATCATTGAATCGTGTGAATTGTGTGAATGAGGAAAGTGAACAGCAGATGTTTAAAAAGCTTTTTGGACAAGATGGTGGTCAAGAAAGGTCTTGTGGCATGGATATTTGTTGGATTGATGAGTTTACCTTCATTTAATAATCAAGTACAATTTCAAGTAAATGTTTGTAACCAAGATTATTCCCACTATTTTGAATAAGAGATAATGATTTCGCTAATTTGTTGAGATAAACACTGTCAGTACTTGGTGGTCTATAACACACTCCTACTAACATAGACTTCTTTGGGTTATCTACAGCTACTTCACACCGCATCAGTTCACAGTCAGTTTCAACTTCACCCTTCATAACACAAGATAGCTCAGTTCCACAAGCCAACAACACTCCGCCCTTGTGCGGGGAATGATCTCTTCTGTGCACAATAAAGCTATTTGGGAATGTCTTGGCAGTATTTATTGTAGGGTCAAGCCATGTTTCAGTGATTGCTGCTAATTCATACTCCTTACAAGACAATCGGCTGGGCAAAGCGACCGTTTTGTTGACAATTCTCCTGCTATAAGAGATAAACAATTTAAACTCAATACACGAGTACTAACCAGACTCGCTTCACTTTGGATTTTCCATACAGGACCAGGGTTCAGATGATCATTAACTAGATAGAGCCTCACAAGTCAAGGGACGCCACATGATTTTTATAATAAGTGATTCTCCGTTTGATAAATTTTTGTCGAAATTGTATACCTAGTAAACCATCGGTCAACAATCCATCTTTATTCCAATAAAAATTTGATATTCTACTAGTGGGTGATTTCAACTTATCTAATATGTTATGGTCAACTATTAATTACATGGGAAATGATAAAATTTCATATTTCTTGTGGGGTATTAATGAAGATTATTTTTTAATCAACTTGTTTCTGAACCCACTCGTGATCAAAGCATTTTAGACCTTGTAATTACTTCTGCCCCAGAACTTGTTTCTTTTGTGACCTGTGAACCACTGGGTAGTTCATATCATGATGCAGTTGAGTTTAAAGTTAAACTTAAAATCCCTAAAGCAAAACGTACTACATGAATGGTGTATGATTATTCAAATGCTCATTGGCCTGGGCTTGAAGAAGACTTTGGAATGGTCCCATGGGATTGTATTTGTCTCTTCAGTGATATTGATGAAATTTGGGATGCATGGAAAAAAACTTTTTAAAACAGTTGAGCAAAATATTCCATCTAGATTCCTACATAGGCAATGTAGTAATCCTTGGATAAATTTTGAGCTTTGAAAATCTGTACAACAAAGCATTGATTATGAAAGCAAGTTAAGACGTCTGACAAGCCCGAAAGATGGTTAAAGTATCAAAGGTTTAGTAGTATGATGAAAGATGATGTCAATAAAGCATACTTGTCTTATGTGAATAACCTGGTATTTTCATCACCAGAGAAGCCCAGAGAATTTTTGTCATTTGTGTAGGCACAGACTGGAATCTCAAGCATTCCTGCTTCTATCAACCATTGTGGCTTTTCAGCATATTCCCCAATGGGTAAACCAGATGTACTGAACTCCTTTTTCAACTTGGTTTCTTGTCCATCTCCCGAGGATATAGACAAACTCTATGGGGACTTAACACCAGTAACAGATTGTTTAATTTCATGATGCAGGCATCACTGCGAGGATCTATTGAAAATACTGTCCATGCTGGATACAAAGAAAGCATGTGACCCTGACGGAATATCTCCTAAAATTCTAAAAGAAGGTGCCTGCAAATTGTCTAATTCTTTGGCAGTCTTATACAACCATACCTTAAGTATAGGAAACTCCCTTAAGAGTGAAAAGTTGCAAATATCGTGGCACTCATTAAATCTGGTGAACGTTGTTCTGCTATGAATTATCGACCGACTTTTTTAACTTGTGTTGTTGTTAAAGTTAGAGAAAAACTATTACTTGAACTTGTTATGAAGTACTTATTAGACTTACTGTTACTGTCTGATGGACAACATGGCTTCCAAAAGGGACGTTCATGCATTGCCAGTTATTACAGCTGGTCCACTGATGGCTGAGTTTGATGGATAAAAGAGAATCAGTTGATGCAGTGTTTCTTGATTTTGCTAAGGCATTTGACAAAGCTTAATATGTACATCTTATTCAAAAGCAGCATCTTTATGGTATTGAAGGCCGAATGGTGATATGGTTTCAGGACTTTCTAACCGGGAAATGGCAGCATGTTGAAGTTGGTGAAAAAATGTCTGAATGGATGGATGTCAACTCAGGAGCTTCACATGGAAGTATTTTGGGACCTTTATTCTTTATTAGTTACATTAATGATCTCCCTACATCGGTAGCATGCAATAATGATCTATTTACAGACGATAGTGTGTTGTCTCAAAAAATATCTAGCAAAGCACATTGTATTCAATGACAAGAGGACATTAATAACATTGCCAATAGGAGCAATTCTTGGCAGCGGGAACTGCTAACTGAAAAATGGAAGGTTGTTCATGTGTCCAAAAAAATATCTCAGATTCATCACGATTATCGCTTAGAGAACATGAATATATCTAAAGTTAGTGTCCATCAACACTTTGGCGTGTGGTTAGAGAATACGCTTTCATGGGAGAGTCATGCTAATAATATATGTGAGAGGTAATCGTGTTTTAAGACTAATTAGAAGAATATTTACAACTAGGAATATAAAAGTATAGAAGTTGCTTTTAAAACTCTTGTTCTTCTTATACTGGAATACGGCTGTCAAATTTGGAATCCATATCTCCAAAAACGCATTCATGCTCTGGAATTGATACAAATATGGGCAACTCACCTAATTTTTGGACTGTTGTTGCCTAGTGCAGATAGGTTGAAGATAATTGTTTGGTCAACCTTGGAAATTCCAAGGAAATATCTATGTCTAGTTACTCTTTATAAAAGTATTTTTGGACATCGTGAAATTGACCCTAAGAGATACTTAGATTTAGTGGGTAAGGCTAGAACTAGGTCTAATTATTATAAGCTGAGACATAAGTTATTTCATACAAATTATTTTGAAATTTTCATTTTTTAATTGCTATGGAAAAGATTGGAATTTTATCCCTTCTGATGCTGTTAATTTTGATGGTTTAGGGAACTTCAAGAGAACTCTTAATTGATACCTACAATTTAGAGTGTAGTAGTCATGGATATATTTGTATTTTTCTTGATACATGTTTTCATTTATAGTTTATATTTATACTTTCTGGGAGAGCAGTTATAAATATAGGAATTTGGCATCCCCCTATTGCTATCATTCCATATACTTACTCTATATATTTTCTTCCTTTTTGGTGTTTTTTCTTTGTGGTGGGGTTTGCGCATTTGTAAGTGTATGTTTAATTTTTGTCAAAGTATTAAAGTATTAAATGATTATATTACATCACAGATAAATGAAATATTGATGCAAACTAAAGCCTTGGTTGTTTTTCACATGTAATGTAGGCATCATACCGAAAACAAAGTAAAGTGGAAACAAAGCGAGAAAAAATTTTGTTGAGTTCTTTTTTTTCTTTTGCCTATGCTTAATAGCCTGCCAGAATTGTGTGATAATTCAGGGTGTTAGCAACAGTCAAGAAATTGGCTTTAAATACCATTTTCACAGTTTCACTTCCCTAGCAATTTCACAATTCATTTCTAGCAAAAATACCATAAATAGCATATAGTATCCACTATGGCAATTTTATTTCAAGTGGAATGGTTTAAGTATTGTTTAAAAGTGCTGCTGAACTAACACAGGAAATAACTAAGGAATTAGTTTGAGGCGGTATGATAGATAGACTCTTCTTTGCGCAAGGAGAACCAGATTTCACAACTTTATGACAACGCCAAATTTTTTTTCATTCTTGCTTACTCTGTAAATGTTCAGATTGTTATGGAAGTGTTAAAAGTAGTACAATGATCGCTTAAGATGTATGGAGCAATACTAGAAATGGACTCCAGCAAGAGCTATATCAGAATTTTGTCTAAAAGGGTTTAAATTTTTATCTCACCATGGAAATGAGGCTACTCTTTAAATCTGACTATATGTTTTTGATTTGTGATATGATCACAATACTTCGCACAGTTATAGTTTTGAACATATGGAACAATCTTACTTATGCCTTTAGCATGATTTATGCTGTCATTACAAGTAGAGGAGCTTTGTTCTTGTAACCTGGATTTCAGCATGGAAACAAAGCCAGTACATGATGTTCTCAATACCTGCTGTTTAAGTTGTATTAAAAGTACTAAATTCGGTCTAATGATACCTTAAACATACTAAATAACTTTAGATATGTATCAATACAAATATGTATCAATAAAAATACATGGTGTATACCTCAAACGAATACTGATATTGTTGTTTCACCATGCAAAACTACAAGAATCTTAATTAGGTGTGTATCTCAGCAAAATCATTCTGAGAATTCCATTAGAAGGTGTTTAAATTTATTGCTGTGATCTTATCTTGGAATCAAATATGGACTATAAATTCTCTGCTGACCTGGTTTTCATAAAACACCAAACTTGGTAAATTGTAGTTGGGGACATATGCAACAATTTCAAATATCAACCTATCTTCTATTTGCAAAGGTCTGTTCCATAGGTCCGAGTGTAAATACATATATAGATCTCAACATGTGTTGAAACAGGATACTTAGAATATCAGTAAAGAAGTGTCAAAATAACAATGCAACACATATTTGTAAGTCTTTATCAACAGGAGTGATTGCACTCATCAATCAAAGTAAGTTTTAGTATTGTAGCTCTAATAACTTCAATGGTGTACAAAACTACAAGTTTAGGTATATGTCACAAAGTAGATGAGTCGAATAATGAAGGGGCCTTTGAAATAAGCTTTGTGTTCTCTGCTTGGATAGGGTTGGTCAAAATGAGTCGCACTGTTTATTATATTCTGTATGTTCTTGTATGGTCAGAGTATTCTAGAGCAAGTTCCTTAAGATCTGTCACACAATCCCCCACAATTACACAACGCTGTACAAGGAATTGCAGCGCAAATGCGTTTACATCACCCGAAACATACTTTTCCTCTCTTGCAACTGCACCTCAATAGCTATTGCCAGCTTTGTGAGGCACGAGGAATATTTCACCGAAATGCTTCTCCGGCATTGGAAGCACCTTCCACCCAACTCGTCTTGCCAGGGTGAAGAAGTTGAGGACACACTTCCAAAAAGTTTCCCATCAAGCACTGGACTGAAACAGCACCCTCTTTTCATGCTGTAATAAAGTATCAGCTGTTGGTGTTGCATTTTCTATATCTCTTCCTTTGCATGTAAATAGGCTCTTTCGTGTAGTGTTGACAAAGGTCCAAGTGCTGTGGCGGTATGTAATCACAGAGTAATAGAGGAAACCATAGTACCTGGAGAAAACCTACGATATTTAGCAGCGTAGCGTGCAGACTCTTTTCTTGGGAGAAAGTTGAGTCTGCATTGAGAATCGAACCTACTTTTCCCTTGGTGAAAGGTTCTTGTCTCAGCAATTTCATAACTGAAGCTCCACTAGTCAAAAGTGTGATGTTTTGATGCATGTTTTACAGTTCTATATAGCATGGTATGTTTGTCTTGCATCAGTGAACTCTATTAAGCTTGACTGAAAGATGTTATTCAGCTCTGGATGTTCAACATAGTTGACTTTCAGAATGTCTTGTATTTGCTTTGTTTCCTTGCTGAGATCCAAGTTACATGAAAAAATACCCCTCTACTTGGAGTGGTGGAATATATTTCACCGAGGCCAAACATAATATTGTTCAGTATGCCTTAAACTATAATTGTGCTTAGTTTGGTGTTTTTATCACAAACCAAACAACAGATATTCAGCTTCTAAAGAAGCCTTGTTTCCATGGTGAGAAAGAAATTTAAACCCCTTTTACATAAAACTCTGGGATAGGTCCCACTGGGTTAAGATCTTGTATTGCTCTGTATGTCTTTAGCTATCATTCTGCCAAGTTTGGTGTTTTTATGCCAATCTGAACAATTTATCTGAAGTTTGCTCACTTCTGCTGGACTACAGGCTCTCATTCTTGGGGTTCTGTCTATGCTTACCTTGTACACTTCATTGCATTTCTTTCTTTTCCTTTTTCTCTTGCCTTACACTGCAGTTAAAAGCCAGACCTGATGCCAACTGCATCACACATGTCTGTTTCTCAACCTTGCAGAGAACATAATTAATAAATGATAATAACATGTATAAGAACAAATAAGTTTGGGTTGCGATGCTTGGAGTAACAGAACTTGACCTTCTTTTCAAGCAATTGGAGCATTTGTGTTGTGTTTTGGCTGTTAAGCAATCGCAAGGTCAGACACATTAAATTTCGCTATCTTGTGATGTATCTTGTGGCTCCAGTTTTAATTTTGAAACTTGGAACCAAAAACTTATGAGAAAAAAACCAGCAAAATCTAAGAGATTTTGCTTCTATTTGTATATTTTGTCCAAGAAAAAAAATATTGATGTTTGAAATTTTCCTGTGAGCCAGGAATATGTTTTTGAGTAATCTGCATTTGTTGTGCTGCAACAAAACGTTGTAGTTTTTCTGGTTATAGTAATTTTTAGGTGCAGCCCAGTCAATCATTGGTTTCTCAAATTTTTAAATACAAAAAATAATAAAAAGTTCAAATATGGTTGTGTTCCGTTTTGGCACAAAATTTATAAGATTTGAGAAGGAATGTTCTTTTGAATTCATAGTTTATGTGTAGGTACGCAATGGGTACATGTGGGTAGAAATACCAGCAGCGAGCAAGTTAAGCTTTCAGTCATGTTAGTACTCATTTTCAAAAGTGCCGATAGTCACCCGCTCTAAATATTACATATGACTTCTCTTGAATATCAAGCGCACTAGTGCTTGTCATCATAAACTGTAAAAGCTCAGGCAAGTTGCGGTGAAATATCAATTCATGCTTTGTTTCATGTTAAAATGTTCTGCACCTTTCTTGATAAAACATGGGCTAGTTAGTATATGCAAAGAATACGATACTAGATTTTATTGCTCCCATAATATCAAGAATCACTTGAAGTACACATAATAGACAACTGTCAAGTTTAAATGATGGAATTCACCCATAAGACACATTTTTAGTGCAACGGTTTGTGCAGTGTAGTGAAGGCTGCTGAAATTCATATCAATTATCTGCTCATACATGTTTTACATTTTCTGTGGTGTGTAGGCAGGTATTTCTCATGCATATTTCTAGTATTTAAAATGTTGAAAAACTTCATGCGAAGGCGCCCCTATTTTTTCTGGAATCAGAGCTTTCTATAGCATAAGAGTTGGGACATTGGGTCTTGGATGAGTGTGGAGCGGCTATTTTTGTTCGTTCTTGAAATACTAATATGTCAAAACAAAAGCAAATTTGCTTTATGAGGTAATAAACATTTGAACAAATTCTTTATTTTTCCATAATTTTAATGGCAGTCTGTGAGATGACTCACTTTTTGTCATATGGTTGCCAAAATAACCAATTAGGTTGCAGGTATAGGACAACATTTGATATCTTGACTCTTATGCTCCGGCTGGAAGTGCTTTGGAACATGTGCTTCGCAACAAAATGTTTTGCCTGCACAAATAGCAAAAGTTTCGGAAGTGTTAAAGATACAACACATAATCAACTGAAAACTTTATTGCTACAACTATATAGTTGCTAAATTGCTGTTGCAAAGCTTAAACATGGTTTCAGTTTCTCATGTATCAAAAGAATGACAATTTATTAAAATAAAATTCAGGGTGTTCAGTGAGAAGTAGTAATTATTTTGTGTAGCATTGACCCACCCATAGTTGGCATAAATGGTGCCATCATTTTGTTCGTGAGTTTCACTGATTGCTAGTTCACTAGCTGGTTTATTAATCATGAAAAAGTTTTACAAAACAATGTCAAAACTCAACTGCTTGCTTGCTTTGTTATTTTAATTCTTCACGATTATGTAGTGAAATAATTGACAACTAATTTTTTGTAATTTAAGACCAGACTTGCCAGTGAAAGTTGCAAATAGTTGCATTTCTTGCCATCTTTAACACTTCTTTATGCATACATCATGAAATCTAACTTATTGTTAGAAGGATAGAAGAAACAGCAGCCAACGTAAGAACTCAATAACTATGGGTGTAAAGCAAAACTTGAAAACTTAGGAGTTTACTTGAATCATTTTGCAGATATTTGTGATACGGACTTGCGTTAAAGGAAAGTCTGGTCCCAAGACAAGTTCAGTTCAGATAAAGGATCCTACCTTTACTAGATTGTTCCCAATGTATTTCGGTCCAAGTGTTATAGTAAAGGAGAAATTACTCCTCAAAATTTGCAAAATTATCAAATTTGGGCACAATATTGTTCTTTCCTGTGCAGATGCAGAAGTGGTCAGCGCTGCATTTTATGCTGTCAACGGGTTTCATTGTGCCAACCTTGCCTAGCAAAACAAATGATTTTACATCTTCTAACTCTTTGAGTACTTGCTTGTCAGATTTAAACACTTCTAGTTCACCAGGTGAGAGTTTAGATGATTTCCACAGAGCTTGTTTACAAACTGACATAATCCTGGCCTATCCGTACGAACCTCGCCGAGATTTTTACAGTGCAAAATTCTTAAGAACACATTGTTGCTCAGCAAAATAACTTCATTGTTACACAGTTAAAAGCGAAATGCTGCATTGCGCTTTACCTTTGTGTACAAATCACAGTCAAAAGACTCCAGGAACTGGTATAAGCTACCGTAGGTCACCAACTGGGCTGCTTAAAAGCGTGTGGCTACAAAATATACCTCAACAGAATGTTTGTGCAAATGGCCATCCTCATGTTTGTAGTCATGGGCGCACCAACAATTGTTTTGAACATGCTTTCAAAATCATTGTCATTTTTAAAAAACCTAAGACACACATTGGCAGTGCCAACAGTTTTTGTATTTTTTACGAAGGCAGATGAGAACAAACCATGACCATCAAGTCTGAAGCAAGTACAAAATTGAGCAAAAAAGTTTGGATTTTAATTTTTCCTTTTCACAAGTACTAAAAAGTCAAACAATACATCATTTACAAATACCCAAGTAAAGGGTTTCGGTTCCTAAAATTTTTTTAAATTCAGTCACATTATTTGCAAACCCTTGATTTTACTATAGAGTCAAGTTGTAATATTGCATATTGTGTTTATGGGCTATCTAACTAGCCATTGAATTATTTGATCGTGTTTTTGTATAGAATTTAATTAAGTTCATCAAAGTAATGGTAACAGGAAGAGAAATGAATGAATTAGTTGTTGGTGATTTGCCTGAATCCTCCCATGAAGATGACATTGGCATTTGCTACTACATCACTGATGTTGAACAAACAACCTCCTTCAAACCAAACATGGAATTGAAGGTGAAGAAAGAAGTTGAGACATCCACTAAACAGGTTAATACGATAATGAGTACTGGAACCCAAACTGGAGATTTCTCGGCACAACGAAAACCTGGCACTAACCTCTCAGATGATATTAACAACTTTTTCATTTAGAAGATCACAGATACTCTTTAGGCCGAGAACCTCAATCTTTAGCTGACGATGGCTTAGAGACCGTGAAACCATGAACACAAGAATTCAAAGAACTTTCAGTGTTACCTGATTGTAATGATATCCAAAACGAGCCAGTAGTATTGGAATCTGGGGATGACGCAGATACTGATGGTTCTCTGAGTGATGAGTGTTCCTTATATTGCCATTCAGCTTTTGATGATAAGTCTGAAGACAAATGTTCCAATGGCATTTCACTCTTCTGCTGAAAAAACAATTCATAATACATGAAAGGCATTTACTAAAGTTATTAAACACCTTTCAAACTTGTGGTAGCCCCATTGATAGAAAAACAGAAAAAGCTTGAGGAAGTGTGGCAACTATTATTTGCCAACTGCATTGTATGGGATACTGTATCTTGGCAGTTTCAACCATTAGTCACTGGAGCCTCTAGAAGGAGCCTCCTTATTCCAGGAGCTCTTTTATTCAGTGGTAACACCTTCAAACACATTGCAGACTTTGCTAAACACCTGAATTTACAATTCTTCCAGTATACCCACTACTAGTGTATACAGAGTACCATCCTCTTGTTGGTGGTGCCCCATTCATGGATAAAATCTCAGACTGCAGTCATACAGCAAGTGTAGCAAAGCAGTGCTTTGGATGCATGTGGTGATGGAGGATGCAATAGTCCTGGGCACTCAGCAATATAAAATTATGGAACTTACACCCTTATGGATGAGAGAACCAATTGATAATGGAATTCAGTGTTGTGCATGTGACTAGAATTCAGTGTAGAGCATGTGACTGAGTTAACCTCTTTAAATGTAATGGTGTGTGAAGGGTGTAAAAGAACCTGGATTCCATTATCAAAAAGACAGTGCCAATCCATTGCCTTACAACAGACCACCACACAACCATTATTGCAAAAATGCAGACAAAGTATTCTGACCTTACCCACCAATATCACGTTTGGCATTTGAGTAAATGGGTGACAAAACAAATTATCAAAACTGGCAAAGAAGAAACACTGTGCTGAGTTGCTTCCCTAGACACAGAGTGTGTCAAATTTTTTGTCGTGGTCTGCGGCAACTTGTGATGAGATTGCTGACATCCTTAGGGAGAATTAGCTATGTTTATTGTATCATATTGCTGGCAAACACCATTGGAAAAGATGATTTGAATTCAAAAAAATTGAAGTGCGGACATCCTTTAATTATCCAGAGGGAGCATAAGTCAAAAAAATGGCTAAAAGCTGTTGCTCCTGCACAAGTTGACTTAGAAGATGTTGTGACAAAGAAGAAGCCACTGAAGGATATAGCCAAACTAACCTAGTTCCATCACCGTGAAGAGTTGGAATTATACCATTCCCTTATGACCCAATATCTCCTGAAACAACAGCAGATTTACTATAAGCCTAGTAGATTTATAATAAGCTGTTATTCATCTGTATCAACTGGTGATTATGAATCAAGGGCATCAAGAATATTCTTCAAATCATCCGTTGTCAAGCTTCAGACATTTTGTATAAAGTAATATGCTACTTACCATAGGTGGGTTTCTGCTTCAGTGATTTGGCAACTGCCTTTTCTCTCTTAAATGCCTTTGGGTAGGCAGCAGTCCATCTAAGCTCCCCTTCAGCAGTTTTGGCTTGTTTTCTATTGCTGTTTTCTTTGTAATTCAATTTTTTTCTCATGCCACTGACAATAGACCATGACAACACGAGTGCATACCTATATGCAACCAACTGTATAAAGTTGGTTATTGTAAAGACTAACTTGTTCCACCAACTAGCAATTTAAATGTGTTGCAATTTTCTCAAACCTTCGTTAAGCTAATCTCTATGCAATGTTTCGTGAAGATATTTTGTGAAAATTTGTGCTCAGTATGCTCTTGTATATTGGCAATATGGTTAAATAAGCTCAGCCTTTTCTCCTCTCTTTCATTTGCATCTGTGCTTGAGTTGCCAAGCCATTATGTATGCTTAATAATACACTGTTAAGATACAAATTGAAATTGAATGAGTTAGAGTAATTCTTTTTTTTAAACACGTCTTAAAAAATTAATTTCATAAACATGCTTTTAATATTGTTAATTGTATTCTGTGTGTAACTTGCAGCAATCCATGGTTGAATTTTCTGAAATTTTTTCTTTTTGGCAACCTTTGTCAATTTTTTCTTCTCACCTTCAAAAAAATGAGATATTGGAACATTATTGCCTATGATAAGTAGGATAATGGAATAATCTGACATTAATCCTTTCCATATGGTGTCTCTCTAAGAAAAGAAAAGAAGAGGTTTTGCACCTTTTGCTACATGCCACACATCGTAAGCATGTTCTATATCTGGCTTTTCTTTTGTCACATAGCTGGCAGTTTCAATGTGCGGATCCGTGACCAACTTTGACACCTTTACATTATTTTCTTCCAAACATTTTAATTGGCATTTCAATGATTCCAACTCCATAGCATTGGTGTTTTTTACTTCTGTAGACTGTTAAAATGAGAAACAGCAGAAGATGTTATATGATAACACTGCTATTCATGTAACACTGTCATGTCTTACTGTAAGTTTCAATTTTTTTGGTTATATTTTTGTGCTTTTCAGTATCTTAATGACTTGTGTGTCTAGTGTAATGTTTCGCTCAACATCCATTTTACTGCCCAATCCATGAAGACCGCAGTGTCCAGGGCTATTGACGTGCATATCTGAAGCAATTACAATGGATTTTCCTTCAATCTCTTTTAGCTTCGAAGATTGCTCCTTTCTCCAAACTTCAAAAACTGCTTGAATAACATAGCATTTTAATATATTTGATAATTCCGGTTGCTTCATGTTAGGAATCTTTAAAGCAGAGAACAGTTGAAGAACTTTGGTTGATTGGATTCCAGTAGCAAGGATACCAGAAGCCAATAAAAGGTGAAATATTGGCATGCAATTGTTCGTTGGACTTGTTTTCCACTTGGGTATATGATTTTCTTCCTTGGAACAATAGCTACTGACATTGCAAAATGATCCTGTGTGACTTGCTACAGTACAATTTGCACCACATTTCTAGCATACACCAAGCACCTGCATGATCGCATCCTCGAACATGATTAATTTATCTGTTCTTCCAGGTATTTTCCTTGTTTCAGTAAGGCACACCCTGAGTCTGGTTCTTCGTCCATGCTCTCCATTTCTGTAGATGTCTCCTTGTTTGGTGCATACTCTTGCTCTTCTTTTCAAGAAATTTCACTGACACTGCTGCTGTCCTCTTCGGGGCAGACACTAATTTCTGTAATAACATGTGAAGACTTTGGTTGAATAAGTTCATCCACTAGTGCTGGGTTTTTGAAGCTCTCCTGAGATGCCAGTAGATTTATCGGGTTAAGTGGCAGGTTGCTTAGAGATAGTGTCCATGTTTTATCTAAAATGGTTTGTGTTCGAACGAATTTCATTTGCAGTTTACTTTTGGAAAACTGTTGAGTTTCGCATCCATGACTGTTTGAGTTCCCACTGATTTCGACATGAAAATTGTGTGCGTGCACTTAGATGAGACGTGCGGAAAATTGAGCGTTTCGGTGGTTTGTGTCGAACGGGTACATTTCATTGACATAGGACTATCTTATTCACATTGCTGGAGGTCTAACTCTTCACTTTGTTCATCAGACGAAGATTCCTGATCTTTTGAGGTTGAAGGCTCTCCTTCAGGACTTAATATGTCAGAAGCACCCTATTAAACAAGGTAGATACAATTAAAGATTCCTGTTGGGGTTCTTAGTAAATGATAAAATTAATTTGTTTTCTTAAATCCATGTAGCAGCTCTCAAAGTATACCTTTTTTCGTTGCTTTCTCAAGGTACGGTCTCTCATCGTAACGCTTTTCGGTCTGTTGGAATCTGCTAACGACTTGTCTAATGTTGGCAACACAACTCTTTTTAAGGGCACTGAATATTTTTCTTTGCATTCTACTTTTTGAAGGATAGGTATTGAATTTCCTGGCTCGAACGCTTCTTCGTCAAAGTGTAGAGAACATATTCTAGTGCACGAAGATGGTGAAAAAATTTCTTTTTGCAGACTTCTATCCATCTTTTCCTTCTGTATTGCTGGTACACTGATTTTCCCCTTGGGAAGGCAAAGAAATGGTACTCCTATTTGTTTTGTCGCTACTATTGCATCCGTAAACTGGGCAATACATATTTCGCTGGACACTTCAGCCAAGTATATGTATTCAGGAAGTAAAATGGTACGTTTTAATAATGGTCCTGTCCCATAGTCTGTGAAACAAATGATTGACTTCTGTGACGTGTACCCAGTTTATTCTTTGCTGCAAGTCTGCTGCTCAAATATATGTAAACCTGTCCATACACTGATGCTGTTCGATGTAAAGTGACATTGGCAGGGTTGAAAGTGTGCTGTTCTATGTAAAGGTCTGTCGGTAAGACCAAATGTGTCTTCAAAGCTTTGACATATTATAAAAATAGAATTACTTTGTTGCATTATTACATTATTATCTTATTGCTAAACTGCAACTTGCTACAAAGTATATTTTCGATTCTCGTTGATCATCTTTGTAATTGTTTCATGGTCCCAACATTCACGTTTATCGCACAAATACGGCAGAAAACATTCCCCATCGAACACTTTTTTTGCTTCATCATAATTCGATAAACCTTTCAACGCATCGCTATTTTTACTCATTTAATTTTGTAGGCACGTATGTTCTATGTAGACCGAAATTTTTGTTTACCTGCACATGAGGTAACAAACTATTCATGCATAAATTAACATATCAGAGCCTTTCAAGATGGCGGATGTCTAATAAAGTTGGGAAGTCTTTCCAACAAATTTTCTCTGCTACCAAAGGCAAAGAAAAGCCCATAACTGAAAATTAAGTATGCCGTAGGTATATAGATTAGGTATAAGCAATAAAAAAATCTGTTGCCAGTGTCTTTTAGAAATTGTTGGGATGAACCTTTAATATAAAGTTATTTAATTAGTGCCACTCCCTTTTAACTGCAGCTTCTGATTAAGCGCCGCGCTCAGATTAAGAAAAAGTTAATAAGTTCTGTGGAGCTTAAATGAGCATTTACGGTATCCTTACATTTCAACATAAGCGACTACTGATCTCTGTATAAAGTAGGAATACATTTTGTTAACATGAAACATTGCTACACTTACATTGCTACACTAATACTTGCCCTTTTTTCGGTTCTGTAACATTGTATTTAGGCTGCAAACAGTGTACCTACCAAAAGGTAGAATTGAAGCACTGGAAGCCTGACGAGATGGCTGCAATTTCTTACCAAAGTTGTTAATAACATTAAATTTTGAGTATTGTCTTTCTTTGAGACCAAACATGTATGCAAATGTACTGACTAGTCAGTAAAGGTTCCGTCTTGTTGCCTCAAATCTTCTATTCCATAACGTCTTGAAGCGAAATACTAGATTAAAAACAAAATTAATTTGTCACGTTTACGTGTTGGGAGCAATTGTGAATGTAGGTATATTTTTCAGTGGATACGCGCAGATACGTGGATATGCAGTCGTTTGTAATTGAAGAACGAAGCATAAGATATTAATGCATTCATAATATATGACGTATTTTTGAGTGGATACGCAGATCCATGGCTATGCAGTTGTGTGTAATTTGAAGAACGAAGCACAAAATAGTAATGCATGCAAAATATATGACGTAATATTGTGAATTTAGATATATTTTGAGTCGATACGCGGATACATGGATACGGTGTTGTTTGCATTAGCGACTGCGGATACATGGATACATAGTCGTTTGTATGGGCGACTGCGTATCCGAGTATCCACCCCAAAGTATACCTACATTCATATTGCATCATATCTTTTGACTGGCAATACTATATTTTGTGCCAGAGTTCATCAAATGACAATCAACTGCGTATCCATGTATCCGCTCGAAAGTGGATACGTGGTCAACAAACTTGAAGTGGATGGGTATTCTGCAATTTAGCCACGTGTTGCAGCTTGCACACTAAACCATGTATTGATAGTCCTGAGCGGTGTATCTGTTTAGAATTACCTACATCAATGAAAAATTCAAAGGCAAGGTTTTTGCCCTTATGAAAATATATGAAAGTATCAAAGCCCATTTTGTAGAGTTATTGGCTTTATCTAGAGTGTATCTTTAACGCAAAGACAGAATGAGTGATTTAACAGACTGTAACACTTGCAACCAGTCTAGAAGAACCAATCAGTGTGACAAGAAAAACTTGGTGCTTAGAATAATATGTTCAAACTTTCAGGCTGTGTACAATGGTCAGACAAGTATGATAATAAAATGACTGTGAAGAGCACCTTCTAGTGAACAAATACACTGTTTACAAACATCTTCAGACATGCAGTACTGATCCACTGACTACAAGTTTGTTTAAACACATTAAGTATGAACTACAGCAGAAGTATTGGAAGCTTTTGAAATCAAGAGCCATGCAAATAAGGATGTGAATTTAGGTTTGACAGAATTCTTAATTTTAAAGCACTTGGTGTTTTATTGTAAACTGATGAGGTTTTATGTCTTGTTGTATTTCAATTATCAGTCTCTAGGCAACCAGACACCCATAGTTGTCAGCTGCATATTTTAAATTTCAGGTTGACTGAAGTAGGTAATGACATAAGTAAATCTTGGATGCAAAAAAAGGAAACATATACAAATCAACCACTGGTCACCAATACATTGGTTGATTCAGTAGTCAGTGGTTGATGAAAATTTTAGCAGCTATGTTGCAATAAACAAGTGTATGCTTATCTTGAATAAACTTGCATGTGTTACAAGTAGAACTGCACTAAAGCTTGGTAAGTGATTTGAACTGGTTCAGTGATTTTCGAAATAATCATACCTCTGGGTACTTGGAACAATACATGAACCTTAGTTAAAATCTTACCAAGTGGGTTTGTGCACCGTTCCTCCATTCAGTTACGCATATTTTCCATTAAAGTTCAAACTCCAAGTCACTTAGAAAGTATTCACTCGTTTCTAGTTGCAGTATTCCAGTCCCCTTATATTCACATGCCAAGGTTGGTTTGAGTTTTGGAAGAATTGCAAAAAATGTGTATTCTGTATTTTCTATAATGTTTTTGATTGTTATCCAGTGGTGCACTGTAGCTTTGTGACAATCATGTATACCAAATGGCTGTGCATACACAGAAATATATTTTAATTATGGTTTTTAAGCCTTGACCAACAATTATTAGTTTTGTGCATGTCCAATGCTCAAAATGTTTGACATATTGATACTTTCTTAATTGCGCATTTGGCCTTAAGATGTTTAAAAGTTGCAAGATCAAGTATATAAAAGAATATTTAAATAGTGGAAGTTTTAGGTTTAACTGGATTTTGTAAATAAAGGTTATGAAGCAACAATGTTAGTTAACTGTTTAGCCAAACCATGGTAAGCAGAGTTTATCATTGAAAATTTAGGTTTCCATGGGGCACCATCTTTATGAATCTTTCTTACACCATACATCAATGGCCTTTCTCAACTTGTAGAGCACACTTGTTAAAAGCGATCGTTACTAATTTGATCGGATTTCTTACTGTTTAGTAACTGTGCTTGGAAGTTTCTCTCAATTGCTTTTTAGCTCTGAAGAAAAATCTTGAAGCACAGTTTTTAAACCTCAAGAAATGTAGTCAGATGAGTGATGACCTCCAATTTGAGTTTTGTCTGCAGGTTCAGAAAGGCTCAGGATGTACGGTCTACCTTAAATTCATAAATGTAGTGCCCCATTACAACCTATACTTTCAGTCATTAACTCTGTTCCTTGTAGAGTAGCCAAAGAGTTATCATGGTTGTTTCAACGCATTCTCAATAAATTTCCCTGACATGTTTTAAGGAACTTTTTTTGTTTTACACATTACATAAGGAAACTAAAGCACAAAATAAATGCTTGTAACACTGATATGTCCTCAAGTGATTATTTAACACATTCTTTGAATGTTTGCATGGTAATTTACAAGAAATTGAAAATTTTGTGGAAATTCCTCATAAATTTTTTTATTTACTGTTAAATATACATGGTGTTCTGTCAAAATCTCATAGTAGCAGCAACACTGTAATATATATCTTCTGTTTTTCAGAATAATGTTTTCTATGCTGCTAAATTTACTTTGTTTATGTGAACAAGCATAATAGTGCAAACATTGTTTTTATTTTGTTTTTTCAGCTTATGGTGGAAGTTGGAAATGAAATTTCAAATCAGTTTTGGCAGCATAGGCTTCCTGAGGATGATCGCATCTCACCCAACAGCCCTAGGTATGTACTACTGTATGTAAAACTTTTATGTTTTGAATGAATATTCTGGTGAAAATATAGTGTTTCAGGTGTATTTTTGTATTGATGTTTCATATTGTTATACTGCAGAAATTGCATCAGAAATTTCTAGCAAATTGCATTTGATATTCAAATGTGCAATAAATATACCATGCACAGTTTCGGCAGTCCATTTTGGGAGCTGCAGTCCCTGAATTTTTTAGATATCAGATTAGATTATTTAAGTATTGATTATTTAGGACATCAATGTTTATCTCTAGCAGTGGCACAGAAATAAACATAATATATAGAGTTTTTAACTTTTACCATTACATTCTGAAAGTACACATTAAATTTAGTTTCATAGGATTTTGAATTTTTTTAACCATTGTAAGGGTTTAGTCTACTGATCGTCTTTGCATCATGAAACTCAAGTTTCTGATTTTTTCCAAATAATTATTTTTAGCTTTTTGTAGTTGTCTCCATCATTGTCCATGAAGTCTTTATCAGATTTATAGACCCAAAGTAAAGCAAAAGCTTTTGTGTGTGATAAAGACTGAACTGCACGGTTTGTAGTGGCTTATAAAATTCATGATATTGTGGCTTATTTGCCTTGAACTTTTAAGACTCCCTATCCCACCAAATTTCAAACATACCCTGTTCTAATGCCCTTACCTCATGCAGAACCTTATACCACCAATCTGTACACTTCAATTCATACTTCCTACACAACTCCCAATATACCCTTAAACCCATCCGATCATTCCTCTTTCTGTATTCCCTTTGTGCGAAACCAGTAAAACCACTTGCCAAATGCCCTACCAATTCCACCTCCTTACCACAAACCCTGCATCTTGAATTCAAGTTCACTTTTTTAATTCTTGCATGAACAGACATTTTCCTTAAAGCCTAATCCTGAGCTGCAAACACTAATTCTTCCGCTCACTTTCCCAGATAACCTGCTCTAAGCCACTGCCATGATCTCGGGTCAGCCAGCTCAGAAACATCTTTCATGTATTTCCCATGCAGTTTTTTTCCGTAAAGCTTCTGTCCTTTACTTCTCTATTCACATCTTGTATTCACTCTTTGTCTCCCTCACTTGTACTGTTTCACCAACGCCCATCAGCATCCACTCCTCACTCTCTCTGATATATTGAAAGAAGCCAAGCTCCTCCTCCTTCACACAATCAACAACACTAATCCATCCTCTCCCACCATCTTTTCTTTTCATATACATACTTACAACACTCCCTTGCTTATGTAATGATCCAAACATTTTCAACATTTTCCTTGTCTTCACATCCATTGCTTTCAACTCTCCAATGCTCCAATCTAAAATTCCAGCAATTTATCTTACCACACCTGTAGCCCATGTGTTCATTGTCTCGGTCATGTACCCACCTTATAACTTAGACTTTGCTAAAAGTTTCACCCTCCTTTGATACTCTTGGCTAATGTTCTCCTTCATTGCCTTCTGTACTTCCAACACCCCCAGCTACTTGTATCCATTTTCATCTACCTCACCCATAAGCAGACCATCTGGCAGTACAATTCCATCACAACAAACCTTTATCCCTTGTTTCACAACCTGCACAGCACATTTTCCACCCCAAACTCCATTCCAATATCCCTAGACAAAACGTACACAACCTCAATTAAACCCTTCAATTCCTCCTCTGACTTACCAAACAGCTTCAAATCATCGATAAACAGCAAATGGTTGAGCATCCTCTGCTCTTTTCCAACTCATATCCAGTGTTCTCTCTCTTTAACAACATTGTTAGACAACCCATAGCGAGGACAAAGAACAAAGGAGACGAAGAATCCCCCTGGAATATTCTATGTTTGATTTCCACTTCACCCAACACTTCCCCATTGCTGTCAATAGCGTCTTTCAATTCTCCATACTACCGCACAACAGAGCCTTCACATTGTCAACGACCTGTGCCATCTCCAACATCTTTACAATCCATGAATGTGGTACCATATTGTAAGCCTTGCTATAATCAATCCAGCTCATGGCCAAGCATCTTTTCTTCACTCTAGCCTCCCTCAACACTGCTTTGTCAATCATTTGCTGAACTTTAGTCCCTCGTAATCTCTTCCTGCATCCCTTCTGCTCGTCTTGCAATAACCTGTTTACCAGTAAATGTTGATACATTTTTTTGCCAATATCCCAGTGAGCGACTTGCACATTAATGGCAAACATGCAATGGGTTTGTAGTACTAGCCACTGTTCTTTTGGCACTATCCTTCTGTGTGAACACAGTCCTGCTTTTCACCATCCACTCAGGTACTTTCTCACTATCCAAACAACTTTGTAGACTCTCTGTGACTACACCATGCAATGATCTAAACTTCTTAAACAAAAATATTCTTACACCATCTGGTCCAGGTGCTTTCCAATTTTTCATCTTTTGAATACCATTTTCAACGTGTTGAACTCTTATCTTATCCTCATCTTGCTTTTCCACACCGCTCATTTTATCTTCAACCTCGTCCAACCAACTAGCATTCTCATTGTGCTTCTTCTTCATTGACCAAATTGTACTCCAAAACCCTGTTGCCTCCTTAGCATATGGTGGTGCTTCTGTTGGCCCCAAGTTTGCATTGCCATCCAAGTCTTTGTACAGCTGACATTTGTTTTTCTTAAACAAGTTGTTCTGCCTAACCTTGGTACAGTTGTTGACGTACCAGACTTGATCTTATCTTTCAACAAAGCAGCCAGTACAATGGTTCCTTTCTCAACAACCTGGTATTTCCTTACTAACTGGTCCATTACCTTCTTAAGAATGATCCCCTTCCCCATCTCCTTGACCCTGGCCAAATCTTTCCTCCACACACAAATATTCTCAATCCTCCTCTGGCACGTTGGTTTCTTCTTCTCAAATGCGTTGCCTTTTTTTCCTTTTCATCAGCCCCAACCTGTCTGCAACAACATTGTCCTTTATACAACAACCTATGAGGTCAGGCACAGACATCCCATCCTTCACCAGATTGTGCATCAAACCATCAACAATTTTCACTTCTCTGTTCGCCATCTTTTTCTTGACCATCACTTGGTCCTACCTGTTATCCCTGTTCTCTTACTCCCAACAACTATGTCTCCACCTACAGTAAAACTTTCTTTATTGGTCTTATGCCCCATCACAGCTCTTAGAAGAGCTCTTTTATTTGAGTTTGTTAAAACCCTATTCTCGTCTGCCCCTCCACATCCTAGCCTATGGTTGCAGCAGTCTGACACCCTAGAACTTAAAGACTAATTATCCTTCGAAAAATAAGTGTGGTCCCAATAACTGCAGAAGCCTGTGTACTGCCTACCACATCTGGAACACCCAATTCCTTCAAATACCCTTCCTACCTTCCAGAAACAGTACCGAAATAGCCAACTACCAATGAAATGACTTTTGTCAATACCCAGTGTAGCTTTCTAATCTCCTTTGCCAGAGGAAGAGTAGTTTGTAATTTTCTCATTCTCTTTAATCTCCACATTTTTGTCTCACGGTATTGCAAAATCAATGAATATCTATTCCCAAATTACTCGATTTAACACAGTAACATCTGGATGAATAATTACAGTCAAACCTGTATATAACGGCCACTCTTGAGACTTTCAAAAGAGACCACTTAATGCAGGTGACCGCCTAATACAGGTTAACCAAAAATACTGCACAGGGGGGAGGCGATTTGGGCATACCCCAAATTTCATCACTTCATTTAAGAAAAGAATAAGACAAGGAGCAGTGGTATTTGAAGCAAATTGTACTATATTTGTAAACGCGACATTTCAATGGAAAGTAACAGTAATGACGGACTTTATAAATCTAATGTCTTAAAGTGAAACAGGGATTTAAACATACAATGTTTTTGCAATGTGATGTCACAGCCCGCAGGCAAGTGTTTATACTGCAGTATTGAGAAATAGTCAAGTGTTGCTGCAGTGTTGAAACGTCTGACAAAGAAGTCTGGCATTTCGGTGTTTGAAGCTTTTGAGCCTTTGAACAACATACTATCAGTCAATAAATGTTATACAATGTGTGTTGACAGATCTTAACCATGAGCGGAATAAAGTTCATAATTGTAAAATGTGTCGTCCGTGTTTACTCAAGGTATTTCAGGTTCATTATTTCGAGGGTGGCCGCTTGATACAAGTAAACATAATAGTAAAAGCCAGAGATGGGACTGAAACACTTTGGCTGCTGCCGCTTAATACAGGAGGCTGTTTAATACAGGTGACAAGTATAGTAATTCTTTAGGAAAACAATCAGGACTTTGAAAAGTGGCCGTTTAATACAGAGTGGCCACTTAATACAAGGCTGTTATATACCAGGTGGGCTGTAAAATAATAATAGTGGAAACTTTATTGGAAAATATCATATGTATACATACAATCATAAATCTCACTGTTTCAGGTAACTTATGACTGACTACTTGAACCAACAAATAAAACAA
>JAOBYK010708665.1:0-10009 GCA_025434845.1 Phenganax subtilis
AGGATGCAATTGTCTTAAGATCAAACTTTTACTGATTTTTATTATGTTATAGGGTAAGCTTTATTTTAAAGTTAAAAAAAATATATTGCCATTTCCCTTTAAGCAGGTTTTTTCAAACCACGATTAGATAACGGACGATCAACGCAGAGTGGTGTGCTTAGAATATTTATTATAGACAAGTCGTGTGAAGATCGTATAGAGAATATATACAAAGGTGTGTAATATTATATGTGCATGTAGTAATATGAGTGCAAGAAAATGTGTGAGCCAATCAGAATCGTTCTTCTTTATCTCTGTCAATTCATGACATCCTTCAGGGCGCGCGAAAGTATGGATGCCCAGTTCGTCATTCTTTCTCTTGCTTGTGCAGCGGTTCCTCGTGCAGGTCTTCCCGTGTTTTCACCGGGTGAAGGTTCTGCATTTGTTGGATTTGGTGGAGTCGTGGTTGTGCTCATGTGTGATGTAACTTCGAGAGGGTATAGTTTGCTTATGGGTTGGTTGGTATAGCCATTGCTTGTTTGTATATTGGCTGCGCAAACCAAGCCATCATTTCTGGTAATGAGACTTTCGATAATCGCTAATTTCCAATTCACGCGTTTCGTGTCCTCGTGTACTTGGACAACATCTCCAACCTTTACTTGGGTGGCGTCCCTTCCGGTGGTCATGTAAAATTCACGTAGTGAGGTTACATACTCGTGACGCCCGCGTCTCCAGAAATGCTGGATGAGGTCTTTAACACGTTTCGCTTGATGTTGAAGGGGTGTGGTGTCACATCGATAAGTGGGATCATTGAGAGTGTCATCTTCATCTTGTAGTGGATAGGGTAGCATGGTGATTCTTCGTCCATACAATAAATGAGATGGAGTTAGGAGTACCATCTTCAGGCTCTGACAAGAAGTACGCTAACGGGCGATCATTGAGGATGGCTTCGATTTCCGTTGTGATAGTTTGGAGCTCTTGGAGGGTAATGTTTGCTTTGCCAAGTACTTTCTTCAGGGACAGTTTTGTGAGACCAATCAATCTCTCCCAAAACCCCCCGTACCAAGGAGCATGTTTTGGCATGAACTTCCAGTCAACACCTCGATGATTTAACTTGTCTTTCAGGTCTTTGTGTTTGAAGAGTTGAGTGATTTCCTCTGCAGCAGACTGATAGGTCGATGCATTATCAGATATCATTGTTTTTGGTAGCGACTTTCGACTTGCGAATCTGCGAAAGGCTGCAATGAATGTCGGTACTGTTAGGTTGGTCACAACTTCGAGGTGAACAGCGCGTGTGCTGGCACATGTGAAAAGGCAGATGTACACCTTGTCTTGTCCGTGAGAGGATTTCACAAATAAGGTACCAGTGAAATCAACAACTGTATCCGTGAAGGGTGGTAAATCAGTCAGTCTTAGCGATGAGAGTGGTGGTGGATCAGGGGCTGCATAAGGTCTACTGTTGACCTTGTGGCAGGTTACGCATGTGCGGAGAATCTTCTTAATAAAGTGACGGGCAGTTGGTATCCAGTAGCGTTGCCGAACTATGGATAAGGTATGATTCAATCCCGAACGTAGTGCTTTCTCATGTGCGTTGTGAATGACAAGTTTAGTGATATGTTCCTTTGGTGGGAGGATAATTGGAAACTTGGCAGAAGACTCCAGGAGTGCATTGTAGATGCAGCCGCCGCAGCGTATGATGTTCTCCTTCAGACAAAATAGGCAAAGTTGGCGGACTAGGGGGAGTTGTGTGGCATTCTTCTGTTCTAGACTGGATCGCTCTTTGCTGTATGCTGTGTTTTGGATGATGCGGATCCAGAAATTCATAGCATGGTTACAATCGTCGGTAGTAAGAGTGTTACATTGATTTTCATGATGACCTTTCACGATGTTGATGAATCGCATTACCCAAGCAGTGTGACGAACTAACCTCTGAAGAGAACTGAAGTTGGTGTGGTTGATTACCATTAACACGTCCGATTGTGTGGGTGTGATAGGTGGCAGTGTATCACAGGATTCTTCTGTATTATTTTCGGGTCGTAGAATTTCAAAGTCAACTGTTTGAAACAGAACATTCTGGGGTCGCCATTGGGGCCAACTACTATGGTCTGTGATCCATGATGGGCCATGTGTCCACAAATGTGAGGTGCTGAGGTAGCAGGCTGAAAGGCCGCAAGTCAAAAGGTTGGCTTGATTGTCGGCGGTCGGGTAGTAATTCCAGGTTGCGTTGCCGGTCAGTTCATGGGTTTTGGTCACTCGATTCTGGACAAATCGTGTGAGTTGCTTGTGGGAAGAAAGCCAATGAAGGACTATCTGGCTGTCAGACCAGAAGATGATCTGTTTTGCTTTCAGGTGTTTGTTCAAGAATGCTGTTAGACGGGCACCGATGACAGCTGCCATTAATTTGAGTCCTGGTAAGGATAGTTGTTTCAGAGGGGCGACATGAGACTTGGACATCACAAGTGGGCTGTAAGGACCAGAGGTAATGTAGGTAGCTGTGCCATAGGCTTTGATGCTTGCGTCAACAAAGATGTGGAGGCTGGTATTCGATGGCCAGGTCTCGATCAAAGGGAAGTAATGTCTGAGGGTTTGAAATTGGGTGGCAATGGTGACGTCATTTGAGATTTTCTTCCATTTGTTGCGCATTGACTGGTGGCAATGACTCATCCCATTCATAACCAACTTCCCAGTGTTCCTGAATGAAGATTTTTGCACGAATTGACACTGCGGTTATGAAACCAAGGGGATCGAAGATTTGTGATGACTCACAAACAACATCTCTTTTGGGCAGCAATTCAGTGGATTGGCGGGAAGGGTAATGGTCTCGTTGAAGCTGGAGAACATTGTTTTTCACATTCCACCGCAGGCCAATAACTTTGGTTGTAGGAACTGTGTCATGGAGACCTACATCAGGTAATAGAGCTTGGAGTTTTGGGCAATTTGAAGTCCAAGACTGAAGGTTAAATTTGACAGAGGACATGATGGAGCGAGCATGATGGAAATAGTGAAATGTATCGTTTTCATGGTCAGTCCCAGAGGCAAGGTTGTCAACGTAGATATTGGACTTCATTTGGTCACTGACAGGATCGTTACACAAGTCGAGGTGTTTCTTGATCGTGGCGTTTAGGATAAACAGAGAGCAAGACACTCCAAAGAGAATGGACTGGAATCGATAGATATCAAATTCACTATGTGGGTTTGTAGGATCGGAGAGCCAAAAGAATCAGGTCGCATCTTGATCATTCTCGTGTAATGATATATTAAGGAAGGCCTTTTCAATGTCTGCAGTGATACCAAATCGATGACAACGGAAGCGAATGAGTATGGCGGTCATATTGTTGAGGATGTCCAGATGTGTGATAGATTTCATGCTCAAGAAGAACTTGAAGAATTGTTAGAGTGAACCTGTAAACAGTACTTGCCTGCAAAGTAGTCCAAGTTTCATATTCCGTTGTGGTTGTTGTAAATGTCGCTTGTGACCTCAAATAGATAAGCCATGACTGCAAGCTAAGTGCGAGGAAGAGTGACATTACCAAAATGCTAGCTAATTAAGTTTATTTTATCTCAAACAGTCCAACTGATACAGTAGTAAAGATTCGTTGAGTTCAGTTTACTCTTTCTGTCTTAAAATATTTTGCGTTTGTTGATTTGTGTGTGTTTGTTCAGGATTTTCATAATAAGTTCATACTATTTCCGGTAAAATGCAAACTCCTGTGGCAGGCGAATTACAAGGATGTAATATACATGCAGTTCAATCAAGCTACAGTATTTCGCGGTGATGCTATGACTCATGGCCAGTTTACCCCAGCATAGTTTCTGTGATTTGGTCAAATTAATATTTGATAGTGTATACTCTGAGGGATGATGGTGTAAGCTCAAGTTTTTGTTTGGAACAGATTTGAACAACCAAGCTTGCAGGAAGTGCGTTCGTGCCTCATGTAGCAATGAATGTCTGCCGAGAACCGATAAATAAACATAATATATTGCATTGAACCGCCGTAACCTGCAAGAACAGAGCACATTTTTTCGCGGTCTCTTTCGTAAACAAAATATGTTGCATTCTCGTTTGTTCAACAAAACAATAACATAAATAATGATTAGCAAAATTTTAAACATTGTTTAGTATAAATATAATATGTAAAGAATCTATTGTTGCATTTTGACAGTAACACACGTACTGTTTTACAGCATTTAAACAAAACACTTTTTACAAGCAATTGAAAGTAATCCTCTTCGCGAATTCTTGGATCATTCCATCAAGGTTCATACCATCAAGGTTCATACCATTTTAACATCTCAGTGACACCTAAATTGAAATGTATTCAGTGTGACGATAAAATGAGATGCAATCATCTACTGTAATGTGCTCTAAACACTGATATATTCCTTCGTGAACGCTTCTCGTAAATACAGTTCTAAGTTCATCTCTTTTGGCCAAAGTCTTCAATTTGTTAAACACGAGTTCACATGGGTTCAATTTCGGGGAGTAAACCGGCATGTAAACGACATCGATTCCAAGATTATATAGCCAATCAGACAAATGAAAACCAGCTTCGTTGTGATGAATTGGGCAATTGTCGAGAATTATTATATCACCATAACGTAAAATCGCCTCTCCGTTTGGCATGCGATTTTGGTATGCTTCTTCCCAGAAATTTAGGAACGTGTTAGTATCGCTCGTGCCATCGACTGTGTTTGCATACAACACCCCTTGTAATCCCATAAGCAAATTAAGCGTCACATTCGGAGAACTGACGTATCTTCCTATTTCTATACACGGAGTGTTTACCCGACAGTGTCCGTAGTTTGGTCGACCATAGTCAGGTAAACGAAAGCCAGATTCGTCAAAATACTTAAGCTTGAACAGATCTACTCTTGACAAGTAATTCAGAAAATCTTGACAATAGTCGAAGTTTTCTTGAATAAATTTCTCTTGTTTTGCTCGGCACAATCTCTTCCAAGACCAACGAATATTGCCATTGTCTAGTCGATGTTGGACAGCTCTTCCAATGGCAGATTTCGACGTCCCTGCTGGAATAACACAGTTCTCGTTAATTGCGTCAAGAACTTTGGCGTATGGCATTGACGGCTTTGAGGACTTGAGAAATTGTATTAATTCCAGTTCGGGAGCTCCTAAATGTGGTGGATTGTGGCCACCTTTCCAATGTGTAGCAATATCCCCTGTCTCGCAACACTGCTTCCAAAGTTTGAAAACAAACGATACACTCAATGAAAAATGATGGGCTACATTTTTAAAAGATCCAGGAAAATATCCAGTTGTGATATCTCCGCCTCTTTTAACGATCATATCGATGACACTCTTCCTTAGTTCTAAACCAACAGCTTTACCGTGTTCATAACTTTGCCCTTTCTTCGAAACAATCATTATATGACTTCGTAAAAACAGTTGGTCTTCGCTCGTTTCGTTCGTTTTCCAATACCGGCCGACAAACATGTTTATGCACACAGCGTTTGTTCACACAAAAGAAAATGTGCTTTTGATCAGGTCACTGCAAGCACGGCGGAAGTACAAACGGTTGATCACGTGCCATTTTTACACATGCGTAGAGACCGGCAAAAAATTCGACTGTTTCCCTGTTTACTGGGAACAATAGTATTTATGTATACAACAATTGCTGCTTCAAAATTTTGTTTTAGCTTTTCTTTATCAAGTTCTCCATTGACGAAGTTAGAACCATGGATGGTTGAAGGTATAAATCAATTTGATTGTCCTAATGCGAGACATCCGTTTTGTAACTCAACTTTATTGAGATAGCTTCCACCTGCAAATCTTGTTGTGACTTTCGTGCAGGCCTTACCGTAATCTATATATCTTTCTGTCCACATAAATTGTACTTCGTAATGTGAGGGCCCCTCATTGTTAGCCCTGTCCACCCTTATGCAGTCAATGTTCCCATTAAGTGAGGATGTAGCCTTTTCAAAGTTTTTCAACATATCCAGATCACTAGCATGTTGAGCTGGGTTTTTCCAGTGTACTACCCCTATACAGGTTTCTGGGGTAGTTTCCATCCCCAAAAACATATACAACAGTGTATTTGTTCAAGAAATCGGTCTTGGTAGTCAACTCAGGATTTCCTACTTCAGCCAGCACCTTGTGCTGTTTGTGCGTAAATGTAGAATCCAATCGAAATCCAGCAGCATCGTCTCTGTTTAAAATGGTTTAATCTCTGCCGTCGCTTAGTTAAAAAAAATCTAGACCTTTATAGAATGAACAGCTCCAATGAGCATCAACATTTTGCTTCATGGAAAAGCCTTTTCTGGCACGTTTTGACACAATCTTTGCAGCGCCGAAGTAACGTTTGGAAGAAAGTTTCCTTTTGTTCTTTACACAACAAAGCTGTACAATGGTGCCATATGCAAAGTTAACTCCATACTTCTTATCTAAATGTTCCTTGATACGTTTATAGGTCAGTTTTGGCCCACGTTTTACATTTCCACTGAAGGTTAAAAGACCAGTTCTTCTCCATGAATCCGCTCCAATCCGACTCTCACAAGCAAAATTCTCAATGTCTCTACCAATATTAGGGTACTTTAGAACAGTTCTTGACACACGCTTTGGAACTTTTCTCTTAAGTAAGGAGCGACGAACAACTTCTTTGGCAATAAGTTGCTTTTTGAACTTTTTCAAAATGATACCTTGTTTCTGAATTTTCTTCTGCATTTTTGGAGACTCAATTGTTGATTCTTTCAGTTCGACCCAGTCTTCTGGATTATCGCTTTCCGACTCAGTTACCACTTTGGTATGAGCTTTACACCTTTCTTCTTGTTTTGTAGCAATAAATACTTGATAAGACTGTTCAGCATGTTCTTTTTCTTGTTTGGTTAGATCACTGACTGGAATGAAAATTAGAAAGGTCTTTTACTAGCCGATCCAAGTCCTCTTCAGAAAGATCGCTGACATTTAATTTCAAATACTCTACAAAGGCCAGCCAGTTCATGCTATTTTCTTTAAGCATTGAAATTAGATCAGCCCGACTAGGGACAGCTGTGTTTTGACCTATTTTTGTTTGCCTCTCAGCTTGTTTGAAAAATATTTCTCCTTCAGATAGCTTGAACAAGAGTTACCCTCACTATCTTCATCGCTTTCCAAGGCTGAAGATACGGAACTGTTGTTATTTGAAGAAGTACTTTCAGAATCGATAGACATGCTGATAAGTTTTGCTTGTGCTATTTTGTTCACAGCTTCTTTAATTTCATGGTATTCCTTCACAGCTTCATACACCATTTCTTTCTCTTTATTTGGATTAGAAACTCCTAATATCTTAACTTCCTTTCCAGATTTTCCTTGACATGATGCCACTTGAATTAGTCTTCTATCTTTTTCACTACTTGCTAACTCGCACAACAGTTTCAAACTCTCCTTGTCCATTCCCACAGACATTTTCTTCTGTGGAACAAACTTGGAAACACAATGAACAAGTTTAATGAAGTCAATTCCTTCCACATACTCAGTTACAAACAACTGATTAAAACAACGAAAAATAATGACTGGAAGTTGAATAATCCGTCAAACGGCTTTGTCTGATTTGTACACTGATCCAAAACACTGCTTGTAGACTGATGACAACGGAACAATTCCCTTCTCGCCTATCACAGTTGCAGCCATAATAATAGCTTTGCACTTTGCACAATTATCATCATGGCCGAGATCATTACAATGTTTTTGGACTGCAATAATATACTCAGTAAAAGTCATATCTTTGATACGTGCTACATAAGTATCTTTGTCTTGTTTGCATCCTGCAGTTAGACTTTGTTTAAGATATTTTCTAAGTTTATCAAGACGCGTTTCATCATCCCTCCCTAAAGTAGATGAAATTACTTTGGGGAAGGAGATGGGGGAAAATCCTCTACAGATTTTTGATAGGCAGCTGAAGTACTGGCATCATAAAATGAATACTCTCTCATCAAAGGTGGGAATGACGAGTCATCAGATTCTTGATCCTTTTCACTAGGGCTGCTGAGTATTACCGTGCTTGCCTGTGACTCATTATCTGAATGTGACTCATTGATAGCTGGTGATACCTTTGGATTACTACTCAATGTGCTTTTTTCCCTTTTCTTACACTTTTTTCCTGAGGAATGTTTGGCCTTGGACTCAGCTTTGTTCAACTCTTTTAGTTCTTTTTCAAGCTTCCATTTTTCCCTACCTTATTCAAGGATGGTTGACTTAATCTCTGCAGCCTTAAAATTTTTTTCTGCATAACTATATTGCTCCTTTTGCTTGGATAGTAAATCCATTGTGTCTTTCAGAGATGAAATACCTTCATTTAACTGCAAAATATGGGAAGCTCGAATTTCAGCACTGATATATTTTCGCTTTGGTGTAGAACGCTTTTGACCAGTGCCATAAACTGTTGACCAAGATGATCTTTTGACATACGCGTATCCAGCTGAGTCTACTTTTTCCAGGCCTCCTCAAATAACTTGCCTCGATTTAAAATTAGACTTCAATCAGAAGAGCACAATTCAAATGCTGCATCATTAACACTCTGCTGGTACCTTGTTGGGTTGTCAATCTTATAGATTTTTTATCTAACTTGGAGTTCATTAACACTCAACACAAGGAGGTTTTTTGTGTTTTCTCTTATCTTCCTGCAATTCCAAAGTTCAATCATAAATTTTTTATCACCAACTTACAACAAATAGATGTAAAGATTAAAGAATACATGGCAACTAAGACAACTATAGATTAGACCTAGAGCTTCTTTAATTAAGGCACCAAATTTTTTTCCCGTTAATGTCAAAATCACTTCTATCACTTGTCATTGAAATTATGTTTAAACATTATTCAAAAGGTGCTACTGGTCCTTCAATTATTTTTATTTTATGTCATCCAACATGGTATTTTACTGCAGTGTCAACCGAAGTCTGATCGAAAAAACTGGTCTCTTCTATCCACCTTCCTTGGATTTTTTGTGACCTTGCTGCCAAAATGCACCACTGTAGTCATATTGTTGTAATGCTATCATACCTCAGTTAATACTGGCCCAAAAGAAATCTTATTGCTAGTTGGACTGACCAGTGTTAATTGCCTAGTTTTCTTCATCCTGGTGTCAGCTAGGAAAAACATTACATTATAACATCTCACAGTATCATAACAGCACTGTTAAATGAAATACTCAACCATGTCTAGTCTTTTTATTTAGTAGAGTGCCTTATCAGGATACTGTACCACAGTGATAAGACCTGCTTTGAGTTTACTGTATGCTTTATTAATAACAACAAAAAATTTTGCAATCTACTTGACTGATTACACCATTGGCTTGATTTTGCATCCTGAAATTTTCAATATAGTGTAAAAAATTCTATTTTATTCATCCATTGAAACTTATGCATAATTTTACACCTACCACTTTTTGGCAAAATTTCTTTCCTACTATCATCATCACCAGAAATGTCAGGAGTACATAGAGTATCATTGTGGTCAGTGTCAACAAACTGGAGCACAGTACCATCGCTGCAGCATTTAAAAGTATCGTCGTCATCAATTTCAGTCCCGTCAACAAGGACAACTTTGATGTTTGCAACTTGGCACATGCCAAGTTTTTCTTTTCCTAATCAATTGTACAAATAAAACAACTCTATATAGTTCTGATTGTTTGCATTTTGCTGCACTACAAATTATAAAATATCATATGAACAAATATATTCATATGAATAGTTTATTACCTACGCAGTAGTCATGCAAATTTCATTTTGACAATCAGGGAGATACAGTATATTATTATTTTAATTTTAAAACAAAAACTACCAACCTTTCTGTAACAGCTCTTCAAATGTTTCGGCAGTCACTACTTTTTTCTTGTTATTCCCCCAAACTTTTAAAAACATTTTCATAAATATCAGATCAAAATGGATTAAAAATATGAACACCTCAGCAAAATGTCAGAGGGTCTAGCAATTCCTCGTGGCAATGTCATCACCATAATTGTGGGCTTCGGTGGCACAGTCGCTAGGATATGCGCCTTTCACCACTGAGGTTGTGGGTTCGATTCTCAATGCGGACTTT
>JAOBYK010708776.1:0-10009 GCA_025434845.1 Phenganax subtilis
ACTGTAACGTGCAGCACAACATGTTTATGCATCCTTTTTTGCCGCAGGCTCATAATTTTTAGCTGTGTAGTGTGAACCTATTAAAGATAGGATAAGAATACTTTATAATACTTAAGTCAAAATAACCAAATTATCTAATATACTGTAATGGAGCTTTTTCAAATACAACTTTTTATCAATCAATTGTTATTTTCGTTGGAGTGGCAAATAATAGCGACTTATATTTCTTGCTACAGTGCTCATAAGACCCAAAAAATTCATAATCTCAGAAACATAGTGAAATTGATCTATTTCTTCCAAATCCTGCAACAGAATATCTAAGAAGAAATGTTAAGAATAGCGGCGCTATATGCTATAGAATGATCTCTCGTCTACAGCCTAATCGGCGGATACTCTTGACTGCTTTTAAAAAGAGATAGGTGCAAGCTAGTGGAAGTTTTGGTGCCATACGTACTAAATTAGTTCCGGTAAATATTATTTAAATTCTAACTTTTTAACTTAATTATTCTCTTTGTGTTTTGTGTGACGCCTGTGGTGGAAATGAGCATTATGTGGACGAGGTTAGCGTGTTTAAATAAAGTTTCCACCCATCTACCCACCTAAGATCATTCTGGAGACCTAATCAAAGTCTGCGTTGTATCTTTTCTGTTTCTGTTTGTATTTTGGTTTCTGTTTGTACAAACTCACGCAAAGCAAAAAAATATTCATGAAAAGTATGATTTGAAGAATTGGGCCAAGTCATTACATCATTTTTTGTTCTTGCTTAAGCAAAAGTTGTGCACAGTGAAGACGCAGTCGTTAGAAATACATTTTGTGAAAACTTGACTAAAAGTCTTCGTTCTATCCTAACAAAAAGTTACTTTCCTTTGAAAATTGTTTGTTCTTGACACCCAAACAATGTTAAGAGCTTTGTAAAGGGTTATTTCCCGTCATCAAGTTTATTGGCTAAAAAGAAAACAAGAACTATGAACTATGCTCACGTTTGCATGAGAAAAATGTCTATAAAACACCCTGGCAACGGCACGATGCTATGACAGTGCGAATGCTATTTTCCATCCGGTCCACTTTGTTCAAGCGCGAACCAGCTAGTTTTTGAACATGTGCTGTAATTGTCGAACTTCGAAGGCGGATTCACTAATCGAAAAATTATGCCCCGCTTGCCTGCACATAAAGGCCACACTGGAAAATTACCGTTACCCCGTGTAAATCAACAGGGTAGCAGGATCTTTGTACTTAAGACTTCAACAGTTTGTGGTTTCACAACTTGCAATAATAATGTAATAAAATTGGCTTGGTTATTAGGTAACTTCAGCACTACGTAGATTCTAAGAGAGAATTTATTACTTTCAGTTATTCTTGTTGGTCACGTGGTTGACCTCGTGTTGAGTTATAATAACGTTTAGCGCTGTTTGTCCTTATTAATAAAATCTTTATAAAAAGCAAGATTCGACTTTTGCTTTTTACATGAACCTAGGTACGGGACATTAAAGAATCTAGAAACCGAGTTTTCGACGTTGACAGCGATTGCGTTGTTGTCGAAAGTGCTTTCCAACGTGCCATTTCTGCTCTGCTGGGACTCACCGCACTCACGTGGTGACGGTATTTCTTTAGTTTTAACCTCGGTCGGTAGTTGTAAAACTCTTCCTTTTCTTCAGTTGATATTATCTACGAGGTATCGTTTGTATATTACTGTGTTGTACCGTATTGTTCTTACTTCAAATAAAAATCTTGTTTATTTCTGTGTACTTCGGATTACGTGCTGTTTGTAGTTAAATATGACGGACGTCGGTAGAGTCAAAGGTAGATACGCGAGCCTGAAAACATATTTTAAGTCTCTCTTCGGCAAATTAAATTCGTATATCTCGTCAGAAGATTGTGATCAAACCAAGACTTTGAGGTTTTGGACTGTGGTGGCTGGCATACTTCAACAATTAGCGGTTGTGCACAATGAAATTGTTTCTTTGATCGATCCAAAAGACGTGGCAGTGGAAGTCATTGAGCACATGAAAAGTTTAGAGCCATGTCATTGTATTTTGGCTGCAGTTGATTTAAAGCTTAAATAATCAAAATGAAAGGTCAAATTCAAAGCCCCATTACAACAAGTGATACATCACTTGTTTTTGGCAGGGATTTTGGGATTAAATTTAAATGTCAGTTCATGGTAAGGATAATATAAGCGATCTTGATAAATTCAACTACTTGAAGGGATGTTTGAAAGGGGATGCATTAGCAGCAGTTTCGGGGCTGACATTAACTAGTGAAAACTATAAAGAGGCCATTCAGTTATTACAAAATAGACTTGGCAATTAACAAATACTTATTTCTGCACACATGGAGTCACAATTGAATATTAGTAAGATCAGGTCCCGGAATATTATTAACGGTTTGCGAACTCTGTATAATCAGGTTGAAAGTTTTGTTCGTAACTTGCGGTCGTTAAAACTTGATTTAACAGGGTATGGTTCCCTTTTAATTCCAATTTTAAAGGATCGTTTACCTGATGAGATAATCATGGTAATAGCTGGGATATTTGGAGGAAACACTTGGACCTTAGAACAAGTTAAGGAGTATTTTTATGCTGAACTAAGAGCTCAGGAAAATTGGTCTAGCATTAGTAGGACTAAGTCAGGGAACCTTGAAAGCTAAAGGAAGGGTGGACCATTCACTGCAAGCGGCTCTTTTACAGCAACTAGAACAAAGACATGCATATACTGTAACAGAGATGACCATGTTTCATCTAAGTGCACCAATGTGCACCACTGTCACTAGCCATGAATTGCGTAAGGCCATTTTACATAAGAAAGGAGATATTTTATCTGCTTAGATAGTGGACATCTTGCCAAAGTGTGTACTTCAACTTATGTTTGCCGACGTTGTAAAACGGGCAAACATCACATATGAATCTGCAAGTCAACCCCTACTGAATCCTCGGTTGATTCTACAAACAGTAAAGAGAAAGAAGAAAAAAAGGAGATAGGGCAAAACAGCAAAGAGTTTGTAGGGCATATTACTAGTTGTAGTAGAAATGGTATATTACTCCGTTAATGGTGATCCACAAGTGTGCACACGAGTATTGTTTGATAGTGGTAGTCAGAGATGGTACGTCTTAGAAAAGGTACGATCCAGGTTGAAGTTAAAAACCATACGATCGGAAAAGGTGATTATTAAAACATTTGGAGAAGCACAAGAAAGTGAAGTCCGAAAACTTGACATTGTTCAATTTAAAATAAAGAATAAGCAGGATGGCGATTTTACCTGCATAGAAGCCCTATGCGTGCCTACAAATTTTAGACCCCTCACAATCAATGTATGTCGAAAGTGCATGAATGCCAAGAATTTATAGGAATAGAATTGGCATGAATCAAATCGCCCCGTAGGAATATTAGTGGGCATTGATTATTATCACACGTTCCTGACTGGGAGAGTGATAAAGAGTAATTTGGGACTTGTAGCTTGCGAGACAAAGGTTGGCTGGGTAGTTAGTGGTGAAACTAGTGCTAGCCCTGGCGACATGCATTGCTTAGAAACACATTTGCTGCGCACAACTCAGCAGAGCAAAAATGATTTAAAGCAGCATCTGGAAAAGTTCTGGAACGTTGAAAATGCAGGATTTTCCAGAGATTGTGTAGTTAACCAGTTTGCGAGGGATATTATCCATGATGGAACTAGATATGTAACAAAACTACCATTTAAACCAGACCATGAAGCTCTGACTGACAATTTTGCTGTGGGTGAAGGACGATTAAAAGCTCTGAATCCCTGTTTAGTAGCAAAGGGCATTTTAAATCACTACGACAACGTATTTTCGGATTATGAAGAGAACTGAATAGTTGAGCTTGTTAGACGACATTGCTAAGGATTCTGGTAGGGTTCACTATCTCCCTCATCGACCAGGCTTACGGGAAGACAAAGAGACTACTAAGATACGGGCGGTGTTCAATGCCTCCTGCAAGGTGAATGGTCCCTCTTTGAATGAGTGTTTATATTCAGGACCCAACCTCATAGCCAAAATTTTTGACATTTTACTCCGGTTTAGATTTAACAAAATAGGCATATTGGCAGATATTAAACAGACTTTTTTTAACATTGCCATTGACAAGGAACATAGGGATTATCTTAGATTCTTGTGGTACGATGTTGAATCAGACGGGGAGCGTATGGTAGTGTATAGGTTCTTGAGCATTGTATTCGGAGTTGCGAGTAGTCCCTTCTTATTAAACGCAACAATTAGACATCACTTAAAAAAATACTTAAATGATAGCAAGAGAGAGATGGTAGAACGTGTGGGGGAAGATTTATATTTAGATGATCTCGTTAGTGGATGTGATAAACGAGACGAGGGTAAGTTGTTATACGATAAGACAAAGGCTATCATGTTGGAAGGTGGGTTCGACTTACGGAAATGGATAACAAATAATCGGGAACTGAATGAATATATATCCTCTAGAAAAAATGAGAAGGCGAATTTACGGGAAAACGAGAAAGTGCATTTACCAACCCAGAGTGATGATAGAACTTACTTTGAAGTAATATCCCCTAACATAAACACCCATCGTAAGTCAGTTTTAGGAACGGAATGGGACACAGATATGGATGAATTTGTCTTTTGTTTTGATGATTTACAAAAAAAATGCAGTTCCTTGGCACAGACAAAAAGGAATTTGTTAAGTGTCTCAGCTTCAATCTTTGATCCTTTGGGTTTCGTTTCACCGATCACAGCAAAAATCAAGACGATTTTCCAAATGCTTTGCAAAGATAAGCTGCATTGGGATGACATCGTCCAGCAAAAATTGCTTTGATTTGCAATAAGTTTTTAGAGGAGCTTGCAAGTTTAAAACAAGTAAGGTGTAGCCGGTTCATGTTTTTGGACCATTTCGATTCCGGTATTCACGTAGAGCTGCACGGTTTTTGCGACAGCTCTACAGAAATTTACTGTGCGGTTGTCTACCTGCGACTCGTTTACTGTGGTTACAATACCCCGTTTGGAGCTCTTGGGTTGTTTACTAATCAAGGAAATCATTGTTGAGTGAAATAACCGTATTAAATTTGGCGATGTGTATTGCTGGTCGGATTCTGAAATTGTATTAGCTTGCATACGTAGAAAGGAAAAGTGTTGGGAGCTGTGGGTAGAAAACAGAGTTATGGCAACGAGCCCGTAGCTGATCCTCTATTTCTACGGGGCACTGCTAAAAAATTTAGCAGAGGGGTTGTTTTTGTGCTAATTTTCTGTTGCTGCATTGGACTGTTGATAAGAATACGTTCCTTCAATACGAAAAAAATATTGGATCGGTTGGATAGGTTTCTTTCGTTTCCGTAAAGAATAATCCAACAGCGTTTTTTCGTAATTTTCACCGCAAATATTAATACAGTGTTTCCAAGAAAAACAAAAAAGTTCATATCGAGTACTATCGCCAGAACGAATTCAGTGAAATTCCGTAAAATTCCGCGACGTTTGGAATGGTCAATGACTTCTTGGTTGAGTACTGCATACTTAGGCAAAATTCCGAACTGTTTGTCATGAATATGTAACCACGGAAGCCACAAAAAATATGAACTGATAGTAGTCAGATTATAATTGTTGCCTTTTAAAGTGAACCTGGGTCGATTCTAGTTTTAATGAAAAAATGATTGAAATCAGGAGGAACAAATTGTGTAGACTTGAGGGGGTATAATTACCTTTTATTTCGGGAAGGGCGGGCATTGCCCCCCTAGGCCCCCCCTCAGCTACAGGCTTGTGTGGTAAGTAGGAAAGTGGTTGATCGGAATGGATGGAATTATGTAAAAGGTGATGTGAACCCTGCAGATATTTCCACGAGACTTTTGTCTAATTTAGTTGAGTGTCTTTCCGGGAGTTGGTTCAGAGGTCCGTCGACAATGTTGTCGCAATACATTGAGTCCCTGGAGCAAGCCATCAACAATAATTGTGTTAGTGATTATTTTTTGTTGGGAAGGATTGATGTAGATCATTCCTCTGAAATTCTCGAAACTCCTTCTATTGTCTCTAATTCCACGGCACAGCAAAACACCACAGACAGCAACTTGCGTTCAATAAACTCTGTCATCAGCTGCAATCGTTTTGGCTCTTTTAACAAGCTTATCATGACGATAGAATACGTCATAAGATTTATCAAGAATCTTCGGAAACGGATAAAGAAACAAAGAGATTTTGGTTACTGATGATATGCTTACAGTTTTCGAAATTAATGAAGCCTTACAGTTATGGATAAGGGACGAACAAAGTACGATGAAGCAGCAAGCTAATTGCTGCCGAGCGTCGGCGAGGCCGCTCGCTAACCACGTGATCTCCGTTTGTTATGTCAAATCTCAATTTCTGTCATGATTTCGTGCAATACCTGAACCGCTTTGGGTTTGAAGTTTTTTTGCAGGGGAGCAGTCACTGATTTACGTAAACATCCTAATGTGCATCGCGTTGCATTTCAATTCATTCATGCCACCACAACAAAGCTTTTACAAAGCAACTTTTTAAACGAGATTTTGGCGAGTTTTTCAAGGAAATTATCATGTCATTACTTCTTTCAGGGGATTGTTAATCAGGGTGACGAAATTTCTAGTGTACAGGGGAAAGTTACAGTGTGCTGTGTGCTAGGGGAAATGGCGGGCTCAATGGCGCTTTTAACAGCACGACCCAAGCCATAAATGAATTAAACAAAAGCAGCAGTCGATAAGGTGCTATTTCTTGGTGATAGAATGTATGTACAGTCACTCCAGAGTGGGTTGATATCATGAAGTAACAGTAACACTTGTTTATCTATTGATGAGTTGGGAAAGTTTGTCAATATTTTCTACAGAAAAAATAACCTCTCATTTGAAATATGCTTGCCTAAAAGTCCGCGTCTAATTAAATCACGCGTTTATTGTGGCTCAGCGTATTACGGCTACTCACGAAGCTATGGTACAGCCTTTTGAGGCCACCAAACAAAGTGAAATACAGCCTGTTATGGCCGCACAGCGAAATGAAATTACCACCTGATATGGCTGCACAACATAAAAAATATAGCCTGTTTTAGTTGCGCAACCAAATGAAGCCCCAATTGTATGGCAGAACATATTGTGCAGAAGGATGCAGTCCTAAAACAGCAAGGCTAGATCAAATGTGCTACATAAGTTTTGGACTAGAACTTCAAGGTCTTGTTAATATCAAGCAAAGACATTGATTCACTCTATTTTGATAATCACGCAGCCCTTGCAGATACTTTTTTTCTGAAAAGAAGAAATAGCTATGTGATTCTTATTTTGGAAGGCTATATGATGGCCTTTGTACTATTTGATGAACACACGCTGAGAAAACATCGGCAGCACTTCCCCAGCGGTAGTAACTTCTAGTTACCGTAATTATTCGAATAAACACCGCGGTGTTTATTAAATTATAGACGTTTCAGGTGCGGCGTTTATTTGAGGGCGGAGTCTATTCGAGGGCGGCGTTAATTGCAAATTTGGTAACAACTGCCAATTTACTGTTTAACTAACAGCTGAAAAAGGTATGACTGCTTCGAATTGCCACCGCATGGACGAAAAAAATGCGGTGTTTAATAAAGTTTTTGCTTTTCCTGCGGTGTTTATTCGAATAAATACGGTATACGAACATTCGATCATCACTGCAGCTGTTTGAGAGCGATGGTGGGTTGCTCATAATAAAAGGACGATTTGCAAATTCTGCTTTACAGTATTACGAACAGTATCCCATTATCCTGCAAAATAAGGAAAGGCATTTCACTCGACTTGTTATTTTAGATGCGCACGAAAGAACGATGCATCAAGGGGGTGGAAACAGCGCTGGCTCGAATTCGATCTAATTACATGATAATTAAAAAACGTAAAACTGTCAATGAAATATTGCGAAAATGCGTTGTCTGTACTTGGTGCCCAGACCTACCGGATTATAGAGTCGACCATTCGGCCCACGCCTTTCAGGCTACCGGTCTTGACTTTGCAGGTCCTCTCTTCGTTAAGAATGCTTCAAAGGGCGACAAATCGTACATTTTTTTGCTAACCAGCGCTTCCAGTCGTGCTGTTTAGCTGGAACTTGCTCCCAACTTGTCAGTGGAAGGATTTTTACGAGGCTTAAAGAGATTTCTGGCTCGAAGAAATTCACCAGATTTAGTCGTAAACGATAACTTTAAGACCTGTAAGTCAGCAGAAGTAAAGAAATTTATGTTACTGCAAGGAATTTCTCAAAGGTTTATTTTGCCCGCTTCACGTTGGTGGGGTGGGTTCTATGAACGCATGGTCAGAACAGTTAAAAACTGCTTAATGAAAACACTTGGCGGGCCTTTGTTACCTTTGAGGAGCAACAAACCATCTTGTGTGAAATTGAAGTCGCCATAAACAACCGCCCGTTAGCATACGTTAGCGAAGATGACTTCGGTAAGGCGCTAACGACCTTCCATCTAATGCACGGACGTGACATCGGACAGAGAGCTCAGTTGGTTGATTTTGCATTTCCAACTAATATAGATCAATGCAAGCGTAGGTATTTTCAAGTACGAAAAGGCTTGAAAGATTTCTGGACGAGGTTCCGTGGTACCTGTTTGAATGAACTACAACTAATAAATATTTATCGCAAGTCGAAGGGTAAGAATGTATGAAGCATTGCTGTTGGTGATGTTGCGTTGACACGAGATAATGAGCCAGTTCCACGTACCCAGTGGAGAATGAGAAAAATATTCCGGCTAGTTAATGGCTCGGATGGAGAAGTGGGAGTGGCTCAGCTGAAAGTGCGATCAAAGGCCGGAAAGCAGACCGCTATATTTCGCTCTTTGCCGAAGTTAATTCCCTTGGAGATTGGAAGAAATCAAAGCGACGATGAGAATGAGTCCGACGAGAGAGCCGATCAGAGCCAGGAAGACGAAGTATCAGAAGAACAACCTGTCGTTGACATTGTGAGCAAAAAGAGCGAGCCTTGTGGCCATCAGAGGAGCGTGAGGAAGGCGGCAGTCGAAGGAGAGAACTTGCGTAGACTCCGTAAACGATATCCGTGATGATTAACGTTAATAAACGATCCCAGTTCCTTGTTGGGGAGGATGTAGAGAACATATTATATAATTTATTACTTTAAGTTAAATTTAGTCGTGTTGGTCACGTGTTCTACCTCGTGTTATGTTACAATACGGAAGGACTTGCTAAAGACAGAACGTTGGACCTTTAACGCTGTTAGTCCTTATTAATAAAATCTTTATAAAAGCGAGATTCGACTTGCTTTTTACAATTCGAAACAGCCAATGTTGCGTTTGAAGAAACTTATGTACCGCGTCGTAATTCTAGTTCTGCTAAGGGTGACGTGATTTTCAAAAACTTAAATCGTAAACAACGGGAGCTTTGCACGCATTACAAATCACAAGTTTTTTATTTTGAAATTCAGGAAATTAAAGTTTCCTTATGTTAAATTCTTGATGTATACTGCTATAGCAACACAAATGTGTTATTCAGCGTGTGTGATTTTGTATTTACATGAAAAGTGCTCATTTCAGGTTCGCATCGTTGAGCTCGCGTCATAGAATCTTAAGGTCCCAATAACGTGATGTAACTCTGGTATAAAGGGCAAGACTCACCAGTTGCAATTCGGCCATGCGACGCGACTGTTCAGATTTTGAATGAAAATAAATCGGTCCATGGAAAACAAGTACAAGCGTACTAATGGGACCAGGAACTGGGCCAACTGGACAAGCTTGCAAGTCGTCCAAATGTTTATGTTTATGGAAAGTTGACAAGGGTGGGCTAGGATAAACAGATTAGAAAGTAAACATGATTGTTGTAAAAATAGATAGTGTAAGGTAATATGATATTCATATACATAATGTAGGGTAGGGATAAAACGCGGAAGCGGAATGGCAGAATTCCGGAAACGGAACGGAACGGAATTAGGGATAAAACGCGGAATTGGGAATAAAACGCGGAATTGAGGATAAAACGCAGAATTGGGGATTTATTTATTTATTTATTTATTTATAACATTTATTTTCACACGGTGGCCTATTCAGTTGATCTGATT
>JAOBYK010708887.1:0-10006 GCA_025434845.1 Phenganax subtilis
ATATCCATTGGTCTTCTAAGTGCTCCAAATCTCCCTTTAAGGCGCCCAAATGCACACTCAATAACCATTCGTGCAGACGACCATCGGTACCCAAAAAACTGTTCTGTGGGAGAAGTCCCCCCATTTGGGTATTCCTTCATTAAAAATATCAGCAGTGGGTATGGAGGGTCTGCTAAAATGCAAACTGGAACGGGGATTTCATCTTCTACTATTTCTTTACAGCAGGAAGGTATTTTGCCTTCTTTAAATTTTTTGTTTAGATCTGAGTTTGTAAACATCCGAGCATCATGAACTGACCCTGGCCACTTTATAACAACGTCAGTAAAGCAATATCGGTAATCACAAACTGCTTGGATGTTAATTGAGTATTGTCCTTTTCTGTTTAGGTAATCTGTATGGTTTTCAATTGGTTCTTTAATATTAACATGTGTGCCGTCAATTGCACCAAGACACTGAGGAAATCCATATTGTTTATAAAACAAATTAACTGCTTTTTCTACCTCCTCTGTTGTCGAGGGAAACTTGATCAATTTTGGACCAAGTTTATGAGCAATTATTTCAGTAATTTCCTTTGTAACAGTAGAAACTGTACTTCGCCCAATCCCAAATGCATTCGCCACTTTCCGATACCTGCCTTCATCAGACAAATAATATAGCGTGTATCAATATCCAACAGCGCTCGCATGCAAGTAGGTTTCTTTTGCAAAAAGGGTCGCAGTTCATCGCAGAGTTTGTTAAACGCCCTTTTCGAAAGTCGGAGATTCTCCCGCCATTCCTCTTCAACAAAAATGTTGTTTTTAAAATTCTGCCACCAAGAAGAAGTTCGTCCCGTCCTGGTCCAGAATCGTCGTGGTCTTCTTTTCTTTTTTCCTATTCCTTTTTTCGTATCTAGTAATAAAACCGTGAAAATATGACGTCTTTTCTCAATTTCCACCCGACGTCTTTGAAACAAACTTAAATTTATTGACAATATGCTGCACAAACCAGTTAAAATAGACAGAATATAATATCCAACAACAACTTTTGTTAACTTCATTTTATTAAAACTGAATTTGCACCAAAATATTTTGCATTGCCGTAATGAAATTCTTAAGGTTAGGTGTTCACACGGCACTCTGACGGTAGAATTTCGTTCCGCTTTCAAACTCTTACGGTTAGCATACCGTTTTCAAACTCTTACGGTTAGCGTTACGGTTTCGAATTTTTTTATACCGGCATCGTGTGAGTAGTATGCGAAGGGAGGTCTCTACCACATTTGCTGACTCAGCATTTTTCAAGATTATTGCGCAATACTTTTGGTATTCCAAGATGGCGCTATAGTAGAAGCTACTATTACAGGATAATTCCAAGATGGCGCTAAAGTATATTTTACTATTACGACCCAAGGTCAAGGTCAAGGTCATTCAAGGTCACTTGATCTCGTAGGTTTTTAGATCCAAGATGGCGCTAAAGTATAAGCTACTATTACAGCCCAAGGCGCTTATTAGAATACTTCATGAATAATTAATGAGCTAAGTCACGTGATCAAAAAATGATTGTGCAATACTTCATAAATAATTAATGAGCTATGACATCATCAAAAATTTTTGCTGACTTAGCATTTAGGGCAACGTTAGTTGGGAGGATGTTAGTCAAAAAAAGTTACGCACGAGGTGGTCGACTTTTTGGGTATAAGTAGAGAGCACACATGTTGAGAAATTTAAATTAAAGGGAGTAGCAAATTGCTACCCCCTTGCGAAAAATTTAGTAGAAGATACTATTACGAAAAATTTAGTAGAAGATACTATTACGAAAAATTTAGTAGAAGATATTATTATGAATAATAAGGATTATCTTAAAAAATCAATTTCTAAAAATAAAAAATTTAGAAAAAAAGTAGATATGTTAAATAATAAGAAAGACTTAGAAAAAAGTCAAAAACATGACATAAAAAACGAAAAAAATTTTATTATAATAAAAGAGATGAAGAATAATAAGAAAGACTTAGAAAAAAGTCAAAAACATGACATAAAAAACGAAAAAAATTTTACTATAATAAAAGAGATGAAGTATTTTCAATTTCAAGCATTTTATAACATTATTAAACAACATTATCCAGAAAATAAAGAATTGCTAAAATATGTTGAGGATAACTTAACAAGATGGAGAGAATTATCCCTTGAGGAGAAAACTATAGCCTGGAATAGAACTAAACCTTTAGTAGAAAATGCTGTGGGGAAGGGAATAAGAATCTTTGAGCTTAAGAAAGAAGAATTTGATAAGAAACAAGAGGAGAAAGAACAACAAGAAGAAGATAAAAGGTATCTTAAGGATACTAAGAAGAAAAATAAAAAGAAAGAAAAAATAAAAAAAAATAGAGAGGAACAAGATCTAAAGAACTTGAGAATAAAAAAAGAAATAGAAACATTAGATGAGCAGTTAGAACTAGAGAATGTCTTATTTAAAAAAACAAAAGAAATTTTAAAGGACTTAAGAAAAGAAAAAGTGAAGGATAATGAAATACTTAAGGATATAAATATGTGGCAAGATATTAAAGATGAGACTTTAAGTAAGAGACTAAGATTAAAACGTAAAAGACGTAATTTAGACCTAAGATTAAATTCCTTAGAACAACTAAGTGAGAATAATAATAAGAAAAAAGAAAAGAAAAAAAAATCTTGTAAGGTTTGTGGAGAAGAAACTATAGTGGATGCTCCAATGAATTCTGAGATAACAATTAAGGTTTGCGCGAGTTGTTTAGCATATAATGGAGAAGAAAGACAGAGTGTAAAAAGATCTAAAAGACTCTTTGCAAAAGAAATGAGGGGAGAAAAAGAACCAAAAAAACCAAAGTTTATAAAATATAAGCCTAATAGAAAGTATGAAAATTTCTTAGATCCTATAGATAATGAACTTAAAAAATTAGATAGAAAAATAGAAAAAAATGGAGTAAAAAATATAAATAGATACTTAGATACTTTAGAAAACAAATTAAATAAGAATGATTATAATGACGCAGCTAAAAATCTTATTGAGAGACATATTAATAGATATTTAAATAACTTAAGTTTTAAATATAAGAAGAAAAAAATTACAGACAACTTAAGTTTAAAAATTAGAAAGAAGAAAGAAATGGATAGAAAAAGAGCTTTAGACAACTTAACTTTTAAAGCTAGAAATAGAAAATATAAGAAGAAAAAAATTATAGATAACTTAAGTTTAAAAATTAGAAAGAAAAGAGCTTTAGACAACTTAACTTTTAAAGCTAGAAATAGAAAAACTTTACTTGATGAACGTGTTCCAAATATTGGAGTGGGAATTCTACAACCTAGAAAATATAAGAAACCAGAAACTTTACCGATTGCTCCTCCAAGAACTAAGAAACAACTTATTAAGAAAAAGTTAGATGAGTGTTACGATTGGTTATTAGACTACGTCCCAAAAAATGTTAAGAAAAAAGTTTCTAATAGTTATAATAATTTAAGAAATAATATCATGGGAATGTTTGATAAGCCTTTTCCAATTTTAAGAGAATGGGAAACCGCTTTAAAAGGAAGAGCAAGAACTTTTCATATAAAAGGAGAAGAAGGATATGATCCTTATTCTTTCTTAGACTATACAAAAAATCATATTTTAGATTTTTTAAGAACACAAAATAATGAGAAAGTAGAACTCGTGTTGGAGTGTAATATGTTTTTACAAGACCCTTCTACAGGTGAGATCACAAAAGAAGAAACTCATGCTTTTAGTTCTGCTTATTTTATTGTCTTAAAAGGTTCTGATGTTGTAGAAATATATGAAAAAATGTGTGAGAAAATATTAAGTTCATTTGTAGCTATGCAAAAAGAAGCTTCGGGATGGCAATTTGATTCAATAAAAAGATTATTAGTTCATTTATCAAAATATAGGCCTCTTAAAGGTTCTTCTTATATTCCTACACCTAAAAAGTTAAAAGATAAGAGAGCCATAATAAATCCAAAAAATGATTTTAAAGACTCTGATGGAATAAAGGATCAACAATGTTTTAAATGGGCTGTTACTATAGCCTTAAGTAAATTAAGAGATAAAAAAATCCAGAGAGAATAACAAATGAAATTAAAAAAGAGTCTGAAAAATTTAATTGGAAAGACATTCGTTTTCCCACTCCTATAGATGATATTAAAAAGTTTGAGAAAAATAATTCCTTAAAAATTAACTTATATGGTTATATTAATGAAGAAGGAGTCTTCCCTATGAGGCACATCCGAGAAGATCGTGATATGAGACTTTCACTCTTAAATGATAAACATTATGTGGTTGTTAATAATATGTCTAGATTAATAAAGTCTCAATTGACTAAGAAGAAGATTAAAGTTTTTATATGTGACTATTGTCTTCAATATTTTGGGAGAGAAGATCTCTTAAGTAAGCATAAAGACTTTTGTAAACTTCATACAGAATGTAAAACAGTTTTTCCAAAAAAGAATTCTTTCTTAGAGTTTAAGAATTATGAGCAAACCATAAAAGCTCCATTTGTGATCTATGCTGACTTTGAATGTTTTATAAAACCTATTCATAAAAAATTGGGAGAAGGAACGATACAATATCAAGAACACACTCCAAGTGGGTTTTGCTACTTAGTTAAATGTTTTGATGACTCGATATTTAAACCAAAACTAGTTCATTACACGATAAAAAATAAAGATGAAGATGTATCTAAAGTATTTGTGGAAAAGATAGAAAAAGAAGTAAAAGAACTTTACCATAAATTTAAGTTTCCAATAAAAGCAGATCTTAAAGAAGAAGACATCCAAAACTTTAATAAGGTGAAATCTTGTTATGTTTGTGGAATAGCTTTTAAGCACGAAGAAAAAGATAAGAAGGTTTTAGATCATTGTCACTTCACAGGAGAATATAGAGGAGCGTGCCATAATAGTTGTAAGCTAAAATTGAAAAATCCAAAATTTATTCCTGTGGTTTTTCATAATCTAGAAGGTTACGACTCCCACTTATTTATAAAAGCTTTAGCAGAAACACCCGGAAAGATAAATTGTATTCCAAAAAATGAAGAAAAATATATAAGTTTTATGAAAGACATTGAGGTGGATACTTTTAATAAAAATGAAAAAACATATAAAGTGAGAAGACAATTAAGATTTATAGAAAGTTTTAAGTTTATGAGTTCTGGTTTAAGTACTTTAGTAGATAATTTAGAAGAACAAGACCTAAAACTTTTAAAAAGACTCTTTCCAAATAATTTAGAATTATTATCTAGAAAAGGAGTTTACCCTTACGACTATATGGACTCCTTTGAGAAATTATTAGGAGCGTCTTTACCGAAAAAAGAAGAATTTTATTCTAAGTTAAATGAAGAGCCTATTTCTGATAAAGACTACTCCCACGCACCAAAAGTTTGGGAAACGTTTAATATGAAGACCTTAAAAGATTATCATGATCTATATTTAAAAACTGATGTGGTGTTATTAGCTGATGTGTTTGAAAAATTTAGAGAAATTTGTATGAAAAATTATAACTTAGATCCCGCGTGGTATTATACTTCACCAGGACTAGCCTGGGACGCGGCTTTAAAGAAAACAAAAATAAAATTAGAACTATTACATCAACAAGATATGCACCTTATGATAGAAAAAGGAATTCGTGGAGGTGTTTCTATGATCACAAAAAGATACGCCGTCGCGAATAATAAATATCTTAAGAACTTTGATCCAAAAAAACCTAGTACTTATATTTCTTACTTAGACGCGAATAACTTATATGGATGGGCTATGATGCAAAAACTTCCTTCCCATGATTTTAGATGGGAGAATGAAATAAGTTCCTTAAAAGATCTAGATAAAGATAGAGGACATATTTTAGAAGTAGATCTAGACTACCCCCAAAAACTTCATAAACTCCACGATGACTTTCCTTTAGCTCCTGAGAAATTAGTTACAGACTTAGGAGATGGAATACATGTGGAAAAATTAATTCCAAATCTTTATCATAGAAGGAATTATGTAGTACATCATGAGATATTAAAAAATTATTTAGAAAAAGGTCTTATCTTAAAGAAAATACATAGAGTTATAAGTTTTAAAGAATCCGCGTGGTTAAAACCTTATATCGAACTTAACACAAGTCTAAGAACCACAGCTAAGAATAAGTTTGAGAAAGATTTCTTTAAATTAATGAATAACTCTGTTTTTGGAAAAACGATGGAAAATGTAAGAAATAGACAAGATATTACTCTTTGTTCTACACCGGAAAAGTTTGAAAAACTTGTTAGAAAAGTAAACTTTAAAAGATTTACTAGATTCTCAGAAAACTTAGTCGCAGTTCATGTATAAACCTAAAGTAATTCTAAATAAACCTATTTATGTAGGAATGAGTATTTTAGACATCTCTAAGTCTCTTATGTATAATTTCCATTATGATTATATAAAAAAGAATAATAAAGATAAGGCGAAATTACTTTTCACAGACACTGATTCTTTATGTTATGAAATAGAAACAGAAGACTTTTATAAAGACATCTCCCCGGACCTCGAGAAGTATTTTGACACTTCAGAAATAATAAAAGATAATCCTTATATTACTAAAGGACTTAATAAAAAAGTCCCAGGAGTGTTTAAAGATGAGTGTGGAGGCACTCAAATAATAAAATTTGTAGGACTTCGTGCAAAATTATATGCCTATAAAAAGGAAGAAACGAACGGAACGAGTCAGGAAGAAACAAGATGTAAAGGAATAAAAAAGACCGTAAAGAACAAAACTTTAACTGTAGAACATTATGAGGAATGTTTATTTTCTAACACGGAAGTAATGAGATCTATGAATGTAATAAGAAATAGAAAACACAAAGTTTATTCTGAGACCGTAAACAAAATAGCTTTAAGTGCTAATGATGATAAAAGAATAATATTAAAAGATAAGATTAACACCTTAGCTTATGGACATTATAAATTAAAAGAAAACTTAGGGGATCTTTGAAAAGCCATTTTGAAAAAAGACTAACTTTTTTCGCTTAAAATATATGATTATTTCTCAAAATATAGACGATCGTGTTATGATAGATTTTTGTAAAAATAATAAAGGCGGAGAGTATATAACTTACTTAACAGAATCTAAATTAATGGATAGTCATTTTTATAATTACTTATCTGATTCATTAAAAAAAGAAATAAGCGACTTAACTTCTCCTCTAGCTATAATAGATCCAAAAGATATCTTAATACTAGTTTTAATCTATTTAGACAACTATAAAAAGCGTCCAAGATTTTTTAAAAATATTTATATCGATTTCTACATAGAAAAAATAGTCTTAAGAATGTATAGACATTATGGAATCTACTGGGACTAAAAATGTATAACTTTCTTAAAAGAGTTATACATTTTAAAAAGTTAATCATTCAAGTTTATTAGATTATTTTTCCTAATAACCATCCTCCTGCTATTCCAGAAATTCCCATCACGATATGTTGTTAATTTTCCATTTCTTTACTAGGTTTGTAGTAGTTTTCTAATCTAGGTTGAGGGGTCCATTCTAATCGGGTAGATTCTAACATTTTTTTAAGTTGATCTAAGTTTTTATTTGTCGTGTTTATGTCTCTATTCGCGTCGGAGAGTTCTTGACGTAGACGTGCTTCTTTGTTCTTTCTTGTTACTTCTTTCTCATACCAAGCTTCTTTATCTCTTGCTAATTTTTCCATGGCGAGATTATGTCTATTCATTTCTTTCTCATAGCCATTATGGTTAAGTTTAGAAAACAAAAATCCTGCTCCAGCAAAAGCAAATGCGTTAAAAAGTCCTCCTACTATCATAGAAGCCATTTATTTAAGCGAAAAAGTTAGTCTTTCTTCGGAGATTCTTGATCTCCTAGGTTTTATTGGTTCAAACTCACTTTGTTCACGGTTCGCTCCGCTCACTTGTCTATTTTTTCAGGAATTATTTTCTTATCTTCAAGATATTTTACTAAAATGGATCCTAACATAACGGCCCCTGCGAGTTTTAAGGTTCCTTGAATACTTTGAGGTGTAGCTAGACTTTCTCCTAAAACTTTTTTACTTACCATGGAAACTCCAACAGCAGATAAAGTTAAAATTCCGGCATCATAAATTTGGTTAATGTAGTTCTTCCTGGTTTGCTCGTTCATTTATTATAGTAAAAAAAAAATTAATCAAAATTGTCAAGTGTAACCCCCGCTTCGCGCTTATCTATGTGAGAAGTTTTTTCTTCTTTTTCGCTTTTTTCTTCTATTTTTGATCGTTGTTTTTTAAGTAAGTAATAAACAGTAGACACCCCAAGTAAAAAAACTAAGCTAACAGAATACTTGTTTAAAATATTAAAAGAAATAAGGACGCCTTGCGCTTCATTATTTTTCTCTTGTTCTTCACGTGCTCTTTTTTTTCTTTCTTTAGCTTCTCTAGAAATCTGCGCAAGACGTTTTCCGGATTCTACTTTTCTAGGATCTTTTTCTTTTTTCCCTGTGGTCAAGGGCGTAACAGCTTTACTTTCATTTGTTTTTTCTTCTTTAGGTTTACTTAAAACTTGCTTATTTTCTTCTGTCATTTATTTTAAGTAAAAAAGTGCAACTTTTAAGTAAAAATCAAGTTATCTTAAAACTACTTAAAACTTACTTAAAAACACGTCAAGAAAAAAAAATTAACATTCTAGAATAACACATAACTCAGACTCGTTTTTCATACTAGCTAAATTTGTTTGACGAACTCTTATATTTATCGCAAGGATGTCTCCCAAGTTACTCTCAAAGTCTTTCACCCGTATTTTTTTATCTAATTCTATGATGTGGTTACCTTTTAATCTTCCTATATTAGAGGTGTCCTTTCTAAGTACGGTGGAACTGACAAATCCTCCACTTTTTAAAAAAATATTTAGTTCATACTCTAGATTAATCGATGTGAGTCTTTCTTCTTTATCAAACACGTGATAAGATAGAATAACCTTGAGATCATCGCTTAAAAAACGAGGTCTTATAAAAGTAGGAGGATAACCTGTACGATTAGAAGAAGGAATCGTCCAAACGTCTTGATCTAAGCTTTTAAACTTTAACATGAACATAAAATAATTTCTTAATTGAGAAATGTCGTTTTTCAGCTGTAACTTAATGTCTCTTATCTTTGTTATGTTAGTCGTGGCTAAGTTTTTATTCGCGGAAATATCAGATTTATTATTGACGGCTATCTTTCGATTTGTATTCGAATATTTATCTAGAAAATTAATATCAGAAGCTTGATTAGAAATAAGTGCTTTATTTGCTGCAATTTCTGTTTGATTCACCGTTATATTGTTTAAGTTATTTAAGGTTCTAGCTCGATTCGTAACGATTTGAGTCTCGGAAATGGTAGAAATTTTCTTTAATTCTTCTACGTTTTTTTGAACTTCGTTTATTTTTTCCTCAGTCTTTTTTGAATTATTTTTCTTTTTTTCATAACCAAAGTACATTGCCATTTATTTAAAATATTTTTTACAAGATATATTTTGAGATTAAAACTCCAACTATAAGCATGATAGAACCAGTATATAGCACTTCGTGATTATTACTATCTACTTTTTCTTCGCTTGAGCTTAATTTCTTTTTATCAAGAGAGTCTAGATTTTTCTTAGGGACGTTTTCTTCATTTAAACTTAATTTCTTTTTTTTACTTTCTACTTCTTCCTTTTTTATTATCTTAGGTTTCTTATAATTTAAACTAACGTTTTTTCCAAATCTCATGTCACTTGTAGCCATGGTTAAAATATTATTAAAGCCTGGAATAGGTTTCTCTAGAATGATCATACTACTTGGAACTAAAATAATTCCTGGACTAATGGCTAAATTTAGGACTACATTTGTACTAGATATTGCTTTTCTCATATTTGAAATTAATATTGTAGTATCGTTTTGAACAATAGTAGCTTCTACTAATTTTCTAAATACATCTTGAGTTTGTATGGATTTTGCTCCTTGATTCACTATACTCCATCTAGTATTAGCTTGTGCTCCTAAAACACAATAAACATAACTTTCTATAGATTCTTGAAATAATTT
>JAOBYK010708998.1:0-10004 GCA_025434845.1 Phenganax subtilis
ACGAACTTACGGATGAGGAGCAAGCATTTTTATCGCCCAAAAACAAATTTTATATCGTAGATACTTTTGTAACTCTTTAAGGCGCGTGGTATTACTGCATACGCTGCTTCTTGTCCACAATACAAGTACATTCAGTGTTGAAAAACACATACTTATCATGTCACAAGACATAAAAACCATTGTTAAGCAAATAATCCAAAGAAATAGTCACCGAAAGACACTCTGCAATATTTTTGCAAAAACTTTATTTGCCCACAAACAAAAACAAGTGTCGGTCTGCAGTAATTTTCATCGCCAGTGAGACCTATATGGCGTGAGCATGATGCGGACACATTTTGACCCACTGACATATGTACATCTGGACTGCTTGCTCCTATGCTTTTTGACTTGAGGCTTGCGTGGTCAATTAAAAGTCAGGAAGGCTGACGAATATGAGAGTATTGCGACATCGCTGGCTCTTCAATACAGTCATCAGTACGGGTCAGCAGCCGACTTGACAAGCAAACACTCTCATACTTTCGGCCATCTTGGACCACGCTTTTTGACGCCAAGCCAGCAGTCCTGATGTATATATGTCAGTGATTTTGACCCCAAGCACTCAGTCCGGGTTACTTAAAGGTCAGTGGAGTTACGCAACAAAAATTATAAGAAAATGTACACACGGCAATGTTTGGTCTAAAAATATAGTCTTTTAGTACGGTTTGAAAAAAATGTGAACCTCACACGTGAACAAGAAGTCTACAAGCTAAGTTACAATGCAAAGTTTTGTAAGTTTTACAGATTCCAGCTTTCATCATTCCAGGTTTTCATATTCCATACCATTCCTAATTCCATTCCGCGATTCCACGTGCATGTTTTACAGATAGCCGTTTTAGAATGGGTTTTTTTCCACGCTTTATAAGGCAATGTAGCTGAGATCAATTTGTTATTCAGTTTCTTAACAAGTGAACTTCTTCTAATCTTTCCAGTAAAACTCTTCATAGCCTTGGGCGGTGCAATTAGCTTTCTTTTTTTTCTTTTCTTTTTCAATCGTGCTTTAACTCTTGGTTCAACTTTGCAACAACTGGCTCACAATTTTTTTGACTTTTTGGACGTTAAGCACCCTGTTTAAAACTGTAGATAAAATTAGATCTCAAAATGTCACATTGACAACCGCTTGAACCATGTACATGCCCAGACAGATATTGTCTATACCGTGTGGATATGTTCGTAGATGAAATATGATGCAAAATTTTTGTGCAAAATCATGCAAAATCTTAGCTGCTAGCTTCCTGCATTCACATTCTTAAGTTTTCGTGAAACCCTGTTTTGTCGGCCTTTTCAAGCCATATTTGTAGTTAGTCTACTGGAACTATTTTTAACCTTGGATTGTTTAAACCTTTCTCTTTTTCATGCCAGGGCATGTTACAAAAGATGGACAATGATGTAGAGCTAAACAAACACTCTATTTTAAGGTCTAGCTAGCCATGACTTTATCCATTATCATTTTTGCTATTAATTTGCATTGGCAGGATCAGGTTTTTTTTCAGTTTCATCCATATAGTTAAAATGAAACTGCCGGATACCATCAAATCCTGGGCAAAGATGGAACCATTATTCCAATTCCCTGTCTCGTTATGTTTGCCTGGATAGCAAGTCTCCAAACACTTTAAATGGGACACATGCAGGTGTTTTATAATTACTTTAACTTCTAAGTTGTTTTCATCGTGTTTTTTTTGGCGTGCCCAATCTGGACAGCTATGTTTTTCTCTCATGAAAAATATGGGTGAACGAGGAAGCAATATTTCCGAGTCAAAACTCAAACTAGAAACAATATAATGTTTTTTGAATCCGTTGGGTAAATTTGTGACTCCCATAAAGCAACGTTTGTTTACACAAGACTTTTTCAAGAGTGAAAAAACAAAAAAATATTGGCACATGTTTCCGAAACTACGTTTCATAGCTCAGGGTTTTTTGCGCGGGACATTCAAAAGTACACGCAAACCATAAGTCTTACTTACAGATATACCATATGGTTGACTTAAAAGTCTTTATTGCGTAACATTCTTTTGAACAGTAATAAACAACAAAGTTTTCAATATCCCCTGCTGCACTTTGCCAAACTTTCCAAACAAGCATATTTTTGGTAATTTCCTTTAACGGCCTTTGTGTTTTCTTGCTTTGTTTTGGTCATTCTGTTCCCGACGTTTTGTTTTTTACGGATGACTCGAACTTTAATTCCATGCACGATTACCGAGTTTGAACAAACGTTAGTGTATGAATCATGGTGATGCTTCAACCTTTAGTTTTGGTGTTTGAACCTTGTTAATATTACTTGTGTTTTACCAGCTTTTTTGGTATTTATTATATGCTACATATAAATGTGGCCAATAAATGCCAATAAATTCAAAAGTATATTGGGTACAAACTGCTGAAGGTATTACTCTGCACAATCCTTCGTGCAATTATTGTTGTTTATTTTTAGCTATAATTAATAAGTGCTATAGGCCACCTCATCTTATTCTGTACTAGTTTTGACAGCTGCAGTCTTACATGCTATATCATTGAATGTGTTTTATACAGTTCCATTTTTTTTCAGATTGCTAAAAGTACGTAGTGAATACCTGGAACAGAAAGGAAGAGCCAGTCGAATAAATTATCTTAGAAATCTCATTCATGGTCAGGTAAGTTTTACTTGCAATCTCATGTTTTTCCCTGATAATTTATCGGGTTTTGGACTTGATATAGCTAAGATTCTCTTGCAAGATGGCTTTGCTGCAGCCACAAGATTTTTTCTTTTTGAGTACCATTGTTTTATATAGTACTTATTTTTGATTATATAGCTTTTACTATGTAAATACTTGGTGGGAATGGAACAGTTGCGTAATAAACAAAGTCTTTTAAGCTGGTTCAAAATATCACCACCGCAGTATAAAGGAAATAGCTTCATGAAATTAATGAAATTGCAAAACTTCATTGCAAAATATCTTTAAGTGCAAAGAACGTAGCCATTCGAAGTTCGAATATATTGTACATATGTTTGAATTATGGCCGAAATTAACATCTTTTTTGAGAAAAAGGTATCAATTTTGCTCGTATTTATAGAAAAATATACAAAATTTGCAAACTTTTCATGCTTACATTTTTTGCATTTTACAACATTTGCAACGAAATTGCACGTTTCACCAATGTCATGATGCTCTTTTCAGCGGTATTGTTTTATATCCTTTCTTTGGGTGTGAATGAAAATTTTGCTCATTATGAGATATGATAAGATTTATTTTATTGATTATCCCTGAAAGGACTCTTCATATAACTAACCGACAACTCAGGGCAACTTTCGTTTACAGCATTTACTCGACCTAAACGCATAATTCAACCTAAGCTATTTATCTTTACAGCAATTGTGATGTGTTATTCTTCCTGAACTGTTTATCCTAACCCACCCTGTCAACTTTCCCTGTAGGAGGAAACCGGACAGCCTGGAGGAAACCTATGACGTTCGGCAGCGTGCTTATAACTGTATTTGTATGGCCAACAATATTTATATATAGTTTATATGCATATAATTACTTCGCAGCGTATAAGCTGAATTACATAACTAATTACAATGGTGTTCTAATGTATACATTATGTATACGAATATTTATTACCTTAAACTGTCAATTTTTACAACAATCAATTTTTAGTTTCCCTAACTGTTTGTCCTAGCCCACCCTAGCTGTCAACTTACCTTGTAGGAGTAAACCGGAGTACCTGGGGAAAACCTACGACTTTCGGCAGAGTAGCTGACGAACTCTTTTCACATGAGAAAGTCCGCGCTGAAAATCGTACCCACAGCCTCTTTAGTGAATAGGCCATCAATACTTTCGCTGAGTTTCACTCCACATAAGGGCGCATTCTACTCCTTGCTCTTCTTACATTTCTTATTGGAGAGGTAGGGGGAGGAGAAATTGAAATGCAATACATTTGTCATTTATATCTTTTCATCAACCGATACGGAATATCGTCTCATCGATTTTCATTGCTGAAGTTATATACAAAGATTTAATAATACACTATTCGTTTTGTTTTCTTTCTGCACACTTTTGAAGGCCCTTTATTGCGTTAAAGATATCAATAGGCTGAGAATCAACGGAATAAGTAACATCGCATTTTATTATGCCAGTTTTGGGGCTTATTTAAGTGTTTACATTTTGAATTTAATGAAAAAATTTCTAAAGTGAGAAGAAAGAAAAGAAGCCTTTTAAGATTATATGACAGAGATTAAGGCGATAGCTTACCGCACTGAAGCCGAGGATAGAAACTTGAGTGACTTTATACCCTTCTTTGTGAATTTAAGACTGGAAAGAGGAGGCATGCAGGAGAATGGTAAAGAAGAAGCATGAGGAATTGCTAACATGTTTTCTGTGTTGTTTTTTTGGTTTCGCAAAATCTTGTTATCACATCATTCCTGAAAACTTTAGCAAATTCGGAGAGTATTTTTTGTCCAGAAGATCTAGCTTGGGTTTTAATATTCTAAACATGATATACATCCTAAGCCTACAGCTAGGGCCCATCTTGTTTGTGAAAGTGAGCGGGTTCACCCGAACTTTTATTTCTCACGTGAATTGCAGCCATTACAAACTAAAACATGTTTCTACAGACGCAGGGATATGTACCACGCTTCGGCATTGCAACTATCTGTGGGAAAAATATGGGTAGTTGTCCTTGTCTATAGTACTACGGTCTGTTCCGAAAAACATCACTACAATGTCAAAATAGCGATCCCGAGTTGTTTTTGGATGGGAGGGAACGCAGCCCCCAGCTGTTCGCGCGTCTCTGATATATGTTGATCAATATCAGGTGATTCAAAATAGGTTGTCTTTTCTTGTACTATTCAAGTTTCATGTTTAGTTAGCAGGCGAAGCACCTGAGGGATCAAACTGCCGATATGAATGTAATTAGAATGACATAATCGTTTTGTGGCTTCATTGTAATAGAATTTCAACTTTTTCGGAACATAATATATAATACAAAGCAAAAGAACGCAGATATGATAGGATACTATAGTTTAGAAGTGACTTTGTGGGAAAATGTCATCATCATAATTGTAGTCCGTTTTCGGACTAAAAATATGTTGACCAAGATCATACACAGCAATCAAATTATTCACTTTGGTCTCACTTTTCGTATTTTACTGTCCGTATTTCAGCCATTTAAAAGAGAATCTTTCTCATTTAGTTGTACACATTCAAGCTCTAATGGACAGCTAGTGCAATCTTTCGTTTGCTGTTTATACCAAGAACAAGCGTACTGAGGTTTTATTAGTATGCTGTTACTGTGATACTTACGCTTTAGGTGACACACAGCGTGGATAGTGATAGTGACTCAAGTGATGACGAGGCGGGTGAATTGCACATACCAGACAGATTGGCAAATATGTTGTCCGGAGTAGCAAAAACTGCTATAAGGCAGACTGTCCCAGGTAGGCCTATGTGGGCCGTTAAATTTCTTATAAAGGGCTCATAAAGTTTCAAATATCTCGAAAACAGTTTTGGCGAGTAGTTTATGCGAATTGCAAAACTGTCTCTATTACCTCGAGCAAAATATTCTTCAAATTGAAACCTATGTTAAGCACTCTGCTTATGCTCAGCTAGGATAAGAAATAGAAGTAAATTTGGATTTTCATTGTCTGGGACGGGCTGGAACTGCATGGCTGGGACGGGTTTCCGACGAACGCAAATGTCGTAGTAGGCTCCTGTGCGGTCCATTCTCCACCACACAGCTGCCTTTTTAAAATTTATGACGCGTACATTATGCTCATTTACATTCGTCGGTATCAGTTCGGTTTCCATATATTCCATATTCTATTTTCGCGTTATGCACAGTGTATTACGTCAAAGCAAACGTTGTTGCTCGATTCAACAGCTCTGCAACCAAAAACTTGAAATAGTCACTTTTACGAACAACATTATTTATGGAATGTTTTGTGAGCTAGTGACCACAACGTCTATGGCTTCCAGCACGATTTTCATTTTCAGCTTTATTGGGAGAGTGGGCATTGAATGTATAATGTACTACCACCTAAAAATCTCTCTATTGCATTATATCCGAAAATTTCGATACTAAACCGCAACGAATGCTTAGTGATATCGTTATTCCATGTAAAAAAGAATTGCCAATTATTTAGTTCATTTTTTTGCAGGTGTCACCTTGCGCGATCGACCAGATTATAGAAACATTAAAGTTGCCATTTCATCCGAATCTTTGACCAATTTGAGGGTAACTCTTGACCGTTACTATTTCGAAAACAACACTACTTGTTAAACAGAAGAATTACGAAGCATTACTTATAATAGACGTTTTGATAATTTATTGTTCACAGTAGACGAAGTAAGTTAAACTGAATCTAAAAATCTGCTTTCACGCCACTTGCCTCGTAAATCTCTAATTACCTTTTACCCACTTTATATCACCCAAGCTGATTTTGTTTGAAATTTGTGATATTCAGTGATTGTTTTCTAGGATACTACGTCCCTTGCTACCACTAGCAATGCAGGAGCAATGAGTGGTGCGTATAAAGGCAAAAGTATTTGGCTTTTTGTTAATTTTAGACTACGCCTATTTGTAAAACTCAATCATTTTTAACTTTCACGTCATTACTCCGTCAGGCAAACATATGATCAAACTAATTTAGTGTTTTATAAAATTGATGAGAACGACGTCGCCAAAAGAGATACGCTAAAACTCTAATGAATCATGTACTCTGTGCAATCTTACACCATGCAGTTTTGTGTCCACGTCGTCCACCTAAATCGTGCTTAGTATTTTAATACTCTTATACCGTGTACTGTTCCTCCATACTTTTGAGTTACAGTAAGATACCTTCTTTTTTTGACCTGTGCGCTGTTTATATGCGTAGCTTAATTTATTATAATTTCGTCCCTTTAAACAGATCTTCCCACTACATCAGTAGAAACCAAAGATGCAGCCAATGGAAATCATTCATCGCCAGAGAATGTAAGCTCATCTTGCATGTTTCATGCACTTTTGTTTATGTCTTTGTATTAAAGGAATCCTCCCATGCATGTGCATTTCAACTGTCACATATATGCAATTGAAATTCTTAGTAAAGTTCGACATACCAGCAATAACTTCGTTAAAGTACTTTCTATCATTGGTATTCTTCACTTGGATACAGATGCGCCCTACTTAAAATGCAGTTTATGTATATGCTGTTCACATGTAGGTGAGAACACTCAGGTCAGATCTGTGTGGCATTTACAATAACTCGTGCTACGTACTCGCTATCGTAAATGCCCATACAGATCCGTCGTTCGTATTTCAAGGAGTACTTACAACACTATTGTAAGTACGTCAACCCCGCATTGCGGTTACGCAATGGCTGCATAGAACAAGCTAATTTTATGCAGCCACTTCGTAACTTCGAGAGTAACTAAATTGTATGTATTTACAAATATATAGTTATAATTGTTCTGGGGCCGGTTGTATTAACTAAATTTTAACTACGATTTTGTAGTTAAAAAGTAGTTAAATCTTGAATAGGCGATTATGATTGGTTAACATTCGTACTTAACTATAGTTAACTTGAACCACGTTTTTATCCAACCGGCCCCTGATATATAAGTACAGAGACTCTCGAAATTTTGGCGTCTGATATAGTTTAATTCTCTACTAGGCTTCTTCCATAATCATGATACATAACTATGTTTGTCTGATTTTGCTTGATTTAGATTGTAGTGAGCAATTCCCGGGAAAAGGTTTCTCTGAAAACAATGTCCACGCAAGCTGCAGGCAAGACTGAAAAAAAACACGATTCCGTGCAAGACCCTGCTCTCCCGGACAACAAAACATTGATGCAACGTTTACGTGATAAAGTTAAAGAAATGGTACGAATAGAAATATTAGTTTACCGCAATTTTTGATGCACATTATCTTGTTTTGTCGTGATGCCAGCTTTAGAAGAATAACTGGAAACTTTTACTACACATCGAAGTGTCTAGACAAATATCTTCTCTAAAAATCATTAATATAGCTATTGTCATGAGAAAAACTTAAAAAAAAACATGTTCACAGTAAACCCGAGGTCGACTATTCAAGCTGTGGCTTCTAATTTGATAGATTTTAGATGCTTTATTTGTGACGTATGCATGCATATATCGATTCAGCAACGGGTGAAAAGTCCATGTTACACAAGGCGATACTTTTCTGTTGATCCCGACCTGACAACCTGACACCCAACCAATTGAAAACAATCCATATTCGTAATAATTGCCATGGCCATGCATTCGTTGAGGGCATAATATCGATAAGTATTGTCCCTCAAATTTAAGTCTCCAGTCAAAAAGTAATAATAGTACCATGTCATTGTGAGCATGTTACATCTCACCGTACGTCATCGTTTAGTGAGCATGGATTCTTTTGGTCAGTAATCCATCTTAATGTTCTTAGTTTGCTGGGAAACATCAGGGTGGTATATTATTCGAACAAATCACGCGAGACCACCGCGCGCAACTTCGCTGAACTAAAAAAGACGGGAAAATTTCATGTTTACTTAACATGGCTGAAGAGAATCTAAGCGATCTAAACGAAGATTAAAATTAAACGTTGTTAGAAGTTGAATCCTGTGTTTCTGCTCCGATACATTTTTCTGTTATAATATATAGACCTTCCGCTTCGCACGATTCGGGGGAATATTACTCTCAGTGACGATGCATATTTTTGGGGGATAGTTTTATTGTAATTACTTCATGACTTTCAGGTTGCAGAAAAAGTCCCCCGGGAAAATGATTTTCCACCACGACCAGACAAAAACAATGAAGACTGTAGCACTTTGCCGGAACCTGCATCCGCAGGCAACAAGACTTTGATGCAACGTTTCCGTGATAAATTGAAGCAAGTGGTAAGTAGAACAATTTTCATCTGTATAATAATTTAATCATATCGTGGGACGTAACTGAAAAACGATTTCAAGCTATGCAAACATATAGTGTCCCATAAGCATTTCTAAATTATTAATCGCATCAATTTTAGTGTTCAAAGTGTATTCTGATGAAAAGTCGTAGTAACGCATATAAAATAATGCGTCATCCTTATAACAAACTTTTGTCGCTTGACAAGTTCTGCTCAGAAGATTCATCACTTTACCGACAAACTGTGTAATCCAAAACCGTTTATAAGACTAGCTTACACTACTGAAAAAAATTTTTGAACATTCTAACTGCACTTTTTGAATATTTTATTATCATTTTAAAGGAAAGATAAGTTGAGTAATAAAATGTATAAGTTTATCAGATTTTACGGACGGAGTAAATCGTCCTGTACTACCGCTGAAATGTATCCAAAATTCGAATTTGATTGTTATTTTTTATGTAGGGTCACAACTCGCGCAACGGACAAACTTGAACGATACAATACCGAGGTTTGCACTTTGAAAATAGTTCTTGATTGCCTATTTATACAGGTTTTTTGTTTTGCCTTATATTTTGGTATGATTTTTAACTTATATTTTGTTCTGTTTGATGCTCTCCGGATTTGCAAATGCTTTTGAATGAAATAAAATTGCACCTTCAATTCAAGAGTGCGAATATTATTATACAACTTAATTCAATTCATGCAAGTCGATGGTAGGAGTAAAGTACACTCGTAATGCCGCTCACTAAATTTCGTATGATCAAGGACGAAATTTAAAGTACAGGAAATCATTCAGCCCGAGATTGGGGCACTATCTATATTGAAGCTCAAAGCTTGGGCCCTATACCAATTTAGTTTTACGTTAAGTTCAAAATGTCGGTTGGTTCAGTTGCATTCAAAATGGTTTTAAGTGTTTTACCATTGTAGTTAAAATGGCGATCAATTTAATTGAAAGTCAATAGAAGTGATGCTTAAATATTGAAGTTCAAACTGGTGACTATAGTTTCATTACATTTCAAAATCACTGATGGTATATTCTATAGACATTAATATCCAAAGGCGGGCCAGCAATTTTTCGGATTAATTTATTTATTTATAGCTTATATATA
>JAOBYK010709109.1:0-10004 GCA_025434845.1 Phenganax subtilis
GCAGATGATCCAGATCTGTGTGCGCAGATGATCCTCTGTCCGTTTCCCGCAGGGTCTAGTAATGGCTCAAAGATTTTTCAGGTCTTCGCCGTCCTAAGGCGCATAGGTCATTAAGCGGATCATTTGGCTATTCCAATAAGTACAGGAGAGATCAGCGCACCACTTTGGCCACTTTGGGAATCGCAATTTTCAACTCGACTCAGGTCTATAGCTCTTCAAACTGGCTTGTACATTCTATGGTCTAAAGCTCTTTCTGTATTTGTCCATCTCTAAAGGCCAAAGTTTTGCCCAAACTTGGGCTGACCCACGTCTCCCACAATCAGGTTCCGCGAATGGCTCCATTTGACTATGATGTAGCACTGTATCACTTCTTAGTTCTCCATTTCATTTTTAGGTGGGTTTTGGGTTGAACAACATGTCTTTTCACTTTGAGGCCATTGGTGGGACTTGGTGCTGTTGCTCGCTCGCTGGAAAAGGCCTTCTGGCACGCTCACCGCTGCAACGGGCAAGATGATTCTGCCTGACCAACACAAGTTACTATAAATGTACATTCAAGGCACGTTAGCAAAATCTGGCTAAACATATGGTTTAGATACGGCAGTCGATGATCGTGACGTGACATTTCTTAAACCATCGGGCCTACTTTTGTTAGGTGACAATCCTTGTGCAATCATGCACGGAGATTACGAAACACCATGGTGGGTCCAATCGCCAGCACACACACTTATGGATATGCGTACTGACTTGACAGCGGTGCCACACGCCGGCCTAGGGTTCCATTTCCCAAGAGTATCAGTAGGAAGCCATCGAAACCTGGGGGTCTTCAAAAGGAAAGGTGGCCCAAAGCGTAAGATCGAGGTCGGCGAGCAGGTCGAAGTGACGACGTAGCGTGCATGTCTGCAGAAGGACAAGCTCAACTCAGCAAACGTTAAAAATCCAGCAGGTACACAGAGCTGATCAGGCTCTGCTTCCCAGATGCAAGGTAGCTTTGTTAGGCGCAGTCCCTTGCATCTGCTGCGCCCCCCTGCTGAAAAGAAAAATCTAAAGGGATCCCTGTGACTACAAGGGGCACACGCACAGAGGTCCAGCAACTATGATTTTCACAGTTTTCTGGCCATTGCAGCAGTTTTGTGGCCCGAAAAAAATATCTTCCAGCGTGGCGGGGTAGTCGTTGTGCGCACGGTGCGAGCACTCCGTCGCCGCGCCACAACTTTGGATCTCCGATGGTTGGGCAAGCCGGGCAAGCTCAGGTGGTGTCTGAGCGGAGCGCGTGGGTGTGGGGACTGGTATCTCCCAAAAAGGGGGGCAACGATGGGTGTGGTTTTCTCTGAAAGATCGGGAGTTCCAGCTGGAGCGTGTGGCTACGATCCCCGAAGCATGTGGCTACGATCCCTCGAGGCAAAGAGCCATGTCAGTTCGATTGAATTGTAATGTTTTGGAACCCAATCGTGCTGACGAGAGGATTGGAGGAGAAGATGGACACCAAATCAGGCTCCTGCAACGGGGACCCATAATTAGTTAGTTAGCCAAAAAGTTATAACGTTAGTTACTTAGCTAGTTAGTTGGTTAGTTAAGTAAGTAAGGAAATTAGTTAGTTAGTTAGTTTGTTAGTTTGTTTGTTTGGTTCTTCTTGTGAATTATTGACCTGCCAAATCTGTCAACATGATTCTGAAGAGACACTCTGGTTCCACTTGATGTTAGACTCTTGATTAATTTTTCCCCAAACCTTTCAGAGGTTTTACAATCCATGATGTCTTGTTCTGCTTTATGTGCCGAAACTCGAACGACATTTGTTTGGCCGACACGCGGCTCGGTGACGGAGGCGTGCCACTGCGGTGTGGGGTCTACGTCTACGGTCTACTCATGTGTGGTCCAGTTGCTTGCTAGTCGACTTGAAGCTTGGCTGTTTTCGGGCGGATGGGGAAGAAGGAAGACCAGACCCGAAGAATCTTTTTGCCAATTTCCGGGAACTCTTTGTTCCTGCATGTGAGAGCTTGTTTGGTGCTTGGCAGCTATAAATGGTTCGTTTGCGCATTCCGAAGGAATTGTCGGACGCCCTACGTCATTTTGGAAGATCTCTTCTGGTGGGCATGGTTCAAAACGCATTTCTTTGGGGAATGAATTCGCTCATTCTTGAGAGCCAACGGATGGATCTGCCTGGTGTCCAGTTCTTGGTCTCCAGAGAGACCGGAGCCCATGGAACTGAGGAACTGAGATTCCTCTTTTGAAGTCGACCACCAGCAACTTGGACGTCCTGGAAAGGAGTCGTTTTCGGTGAACCGGGCTCCAGAGTGGTTTCTGTCAAGTTCATTGTGACAGGCAGTCGGCTTCTTTTCGTGACGCGTCCCTTTTTGGTTTTACTGTTTCCTTGTGTAGCTGACTTCAGGTACTTCTGCAGACCGTTCACGAAACAGTCCTGTGCCCCTTTCAGGGGATTGGATGACCTGATGCGAGCCCAAGATCTTCAGGAGACCATCCCTTGAAGGCTGCGCGCTGGTCGTCTCGCGCTCTGCTTGATCCCATTCTTCCGCCGGCTTCCGCCAGCCTCCGCGCGTCAGTGGGCGAGGTTGAAACGGGCCGCGGCGCAGTGGGAAAGCTCATGAATCCTTGCGGGGGTTGTCTTGGGGCATCCCGGCATCCCAGACTTCGATTTGACCCCTGGACTTGACTTCACTCCAAGAAGGAAGTTTGCCAAGAAGGTGTTTAGCTTTTCAGATTGAAGTCTAGGTGTCAAGCCTCCACTGGGAATCGGATGCACCTCCTCAGACGCAAATACAGCACATGTGCAGCAAATTCATGAAGCCAGGCTTTTCGTGGCCTTCGAGAGATATTTCTTCGAAGCCGCTGGCGTGTTGCATCCAGATTGAATCACAGGGGAGAACTCCCCTCTCTCACGAGTGAAAAGAACCTGACTTGGGACCAGCACTTCGTTGCTTTCTGCTGAACACCTCTGAGTGAATCATCGTGAATCAGAACTATGCAAACACTTTGAAGTCTGTCCCACCAAAATTCCGTTGGATGCCACACTCCTCGCTGCGGCGACCCCGCTGACCTCGGCTTACGACCACCGCGGGAGGTTTGCCCACTGAGACGTGCTACGGTGGTTCCACGCCAAATTTGGTGTCAATCATTGCCAACTGCGATCGCGGAGGCCGAATAAGGTCGGAGGGTTTGACAACCCACGCGGACATGATAGCGTCTGAGTGTTGGACATGATAGGGTAAGCTGATCAGATGCACCCATCTAACACAATCAATCGGCTCTCTTTGCAGCCAAGACGTACAAACGTCCCGACATCAAAGCAGCAAGCTCGGTCCAGCAAGATCAACACAGATTGGTGAATAACTTGTCCGCAGACCCACAGACTTAGAGGCATTTCAATCATCAAACAATGTCACGCCTTGCCACTCATAGGAAAGTTCGGAGCAGCAGCAAGCAACTATCGAGAATTGGGAAGTTGGAATCTGGAGATTCCTTGGAGGGTTTCCACAGCAGAGATCTGACGACATTTCTTCACCTGCGATTTCAAGTGGCAGGTTCTGCTTTGCGCAAGCGCGCGAGCTAGCAGGACATAGAAGCGACCGAATGGCTGAAGCTAATGACGATTCTCTGCACTTTGTTCATGGTTTTGAAGAATCAGGGCTGGGACCTCGCGATTCTCACGCCGCTCCCCTAGTCACTAGGATAAAGTAACAGTTTCTGTGACAGTAGCCGCAACCTCTTCGGGAGGAAGAAGGCTTAGCTGAAGAGAGATTCCACGTTTTGCCAGAAAATGAGTGCACTAGTGAACAATCTAGGAACCAAATCATTCGTGCGCGAGCTACCCTGCGTCCTACCTAGAAGCAAGCAACAAATGACAGTCCAAGGTGACTCTTCGAGGCCCCTGAAAGTTGAAACCTCGTCAACGACCAGACATTAAAGAAGCCTGCTGACCAAGCAGCCTGCTGATCAAGTGAGCCTGGCTGTGAAGACTGGAGCCCGCTCAAAAAACCGAAAGCAGAGACCTTGCGGAAGATGCGCTCACAGCGTTGCGCCATGAGTAAAGCCAAGGAATTCGGCCGTGTGCGAACAGCGAGAACTGCAGGCATTCCAGATCGGTGGATGCTCCCCTCTCCAACTCTAGCCTTCTTATTTCTATGCTGATGAGACATTTCTCAAGTTCAGTTGATGCAACTGACGGACAAGTACCGTCACTTGAGCTCTGACAAAGGAGGCAAAGTCTGCAGTGGTTTTGGTCAGGGAGAAAAGGAGAGCTGACGGTGTGTTGTCCAGCTTCCGGCAAAAGCTTACGCCATTGCTTTCAAGGCCTTCAATATCAACCCTTGCACTGCTGACACAGCTGACCAACGATCCTCGCTGGCGCGCTCAGACTGCAGCCTAAACGATTTCAGAGCAAACTTGCGTTGCCATTCTTAGCGAAGTGCTTGCTGTAGCAACCGCTTCAACACCATGCTTCGTGCAAAATCTGGGCAGCGCCGTGGCCCGCTTTCCCAAGGCACCTGAAAGGTGATCAGAAGAACGAGCCATTTGTCGTGATCAAATATACATCCACCCGTCCCGTTGTCATCCTTGTTGTTGGGGTATGTTGCGTGAAGCAAGGCTTTGATGATCTGTTTCTGTCTGCATGTCCTGATGGCGCACTGTCCGCGAGGCCCAGCGATGGTGATTGACCATGCAGCCCCTGCCCATCGGGAGAACTGGTGTTGGGTCTTGCTTGCTTTCAAGTTGATCTGAAAAACAATGCCTATTCCACCATTGTCCCTTCCTGACCATCTCACCAGGGTGTCGAGCCCCAACCTTAAGGCAAGCAAGACTGTTTTCATCCTGGCTTCAGGGTTGATCTTGATTGGTGGAGATCGGTCTGAGGAAGAGTTTTTCGTGATAGATTTTGACGAGTCTTTGTGCAGTTTTCCGGAACAACGTGCTGTCCTGATCCGGGGCATGGTTGCTGCAGCAGAGTCTTTGGAGTGCATAAGTCAGAAATGTATGTGCCAATTCCAGAGTTCCTGCAGTGCTTCGTTGCAGTCAGTTGTCGTGCAACATCTCGGACCTGTTGCTGCCAGGAAGTTCATTCAGCAGAGCAGCTTTCAAGCCAATCAGTCGAGAGTGCAAAGAAACACGCTGATCCTGGAGACTCTGCTCAGCTTTGTCATACATTATATGTTTTCAACCAAGCACTTAAGTTGAATCGATGTTCAAGAGCCTAGACGTGCTTCGTGCCAAGTTTAGTGGTTACAAGACGCTCTCCAGAATTCCAAGCATGAGCCCTTGACGAGGAGTCTTTTCGCGAAGTAGTTGCTTGACTAGTTTGGGGTGGGTTCAATAGAACAAGTCTTTTCTCAAGTCCAGTCACTGGACAGCTCTGTGAGAGCTACTATCAACAATGGTCCAACGTTTTAGACTTATTCACGGCCTAGCTGACCAGTGCAAGAGGACGAGTCGTGTTGCTGGTGATTGTTGAGTCCAGTTGGTCATACCCTGCTTTTGTGCTCTTTCTATTCTTCAAGTATTTTGTACCATCCTCAGCCTCACCACTGGAATGGGACGACCCGCTGCTATGGACAAGGGTGAGTAGCAGCAGAGGCAGCTGTCACCCTTTGCTTAGCTTTCTACCACTGAGCAATTGTGAAATCTCCACAGGGATTCCATGTCGCAGCTTTCCTTTACTTTCTACCAGGAGTGCAGTGGTGCAGGAGTTTAGACCCACACACTGGATGCCGTTAGGACAAGGCCTTGCGGAGGTGTCACGGTCTGAGTCCAGTCACAGTCACTTGAGTCAGACCAGACCGATGTGAAGAATCTCGCCGACCATCGTTGGAATCCCACCATCCCCTGTGAGGTGGCGGATTCTCTAGACGAAAGCATAGTGTGTATAGCGATTCAAAAGCTTTATTTGAAGAGATGTTGAAAAGCCACAAGCTAAGCACCATGGTTTGTGCCAAGAGCAAGATTTACAGCGTGCTCTTTTCATTCCATTTGCAAGCGCAAAGCATCGGCAGTACGAAGAGAGTCAGCAGTCTTTCTGCTCGTGCTCTGAGTAGTTGTTGCCAGGTTTTTTTCGACAGAACAAGGCATTTTTTGCAGGGATGCGACCGCCCAAGACAGGAACGATGCCCAGTACAACTGGATGTGAGAGACATTCCAGATATCAGAGACTCTGGCTAGTTCTGGACGTGAAACATATCAATCGCTTCTGCCAAAGGATGCCTTCACAGGCAAGTCTTTGCTTTGCGCCAAGAGTAGCTGTTGCAACAGTTCTCAAGAGGACCAGGAGTCTTGTTGCTGCTGGTTGTAGCCTGAGTAGTTGTTGTTACCAAGTTTTGAACAGGACAAGGCATTTCTCAAAATCTTGCCGGTCACATGATCCGCTACGATGCCCAAATCTGATTGTTCCTTGCAGCGATGTGACAGATATCAGAGACTCTGGCTAGTTCTTGATGTAGGGCAAGCAACCGTTTTCCAAAGGATGTTTTCACAGGCCTGGCTGTGCTCTGTACCAACAGCAGCCGTTGCAACGGTTTGCAAGAGGACGAGTCGTGTTGCTGGTGGTTGTTGAGTCCAGTTGGTCATACCCTGCTTTTGTGCTCTTTCTATTCTTCAAGTATTTTGTACCATCCTCAGCCTCGCCACTGGAAGGGGACGACCCGCTGCTATGGACAAGGGTGAGTAGCAGCTGTCACCCTTTGCTTAGCTTTCTACCGCTGAGCAATTGTCCGCCTAGCTGCCTAGCGGTGCTCTGTGAAAAGAGCAGTGTCAGTAGGCTTTCTTCGGACCCTATGGGCTGCGTTTGGAATACCACGAGTGTCGTTTGGCTAAGCCGGTCCGCGGTCGCTCCATCACGCTTGGTCTGTGAGTCGCTCCGAGCACCGCGGTCTCCATTCTTCGGGACGGTCGAGGGTGTCGCAGGCGGTGAACACGGCTTCCATCTAACCACTCCGAGCACCGACTGCGAGCCGCCCGATTTGGCCTGACCAGTTGATGCAAGTAACGAGCGCATCCGAAGCGGCGCCACCGCCCATCTGGAGCAGCCCTTGGTGCCTGGGATGCTGGACATTGGCACAAACTTCGCATCAGGTGCGTTTCAAGACAAGGCTGCAACCAAGAAGTCAGATTGAAAGCTACAAGCCCCAAGGTCAAGACTGATTATCACTTGGGAAAAATGCCCCAGCACACTAAGTCGATTTGCCTGCTCAAGAAACAGACAGTTCTCAGTTGCCGCAGCAGATTGAAATGTTGCGTGGGTTGTAAATCACCTCTCTTTTTGATCCCCTACTTGTGGAATGGATATGTAACTTGTCAGCATGATAGCTCATTTGCTGACAGCCATGACAATCAAAAGCTTTGCTGGAGGACCCGCTGTGTTGTGTGCAAAAGCTTGAGGCTATGGCAGTCCTTGCACAAATTCCAGACTTAGGCCTGGCTTTGACTTGACCTAAACCAAAGACCCATGAGCTTGCAAGCCTGTAGATCGTGCCCGGACAGGTCCTTGCTCTGCAGTATGCCCCAGTGCATCAGCGCAATTCCACTGCGCAGAGATTTTTGAGAGTTCATGGAGCCACGCTTTTTTCTGGCAGAGGATTGGAATGCAAGACGCTTTGTTGCTGCCCTTTTGCTTCTGACATGAATGATGGCATTTTCGTGTGTAGTTCTATCAAGCCAAGCCTTCCGGAAACTTCATCGGGTGCTTAGCCGCCCATGCCATGCATGTTCCTTCATACTGGATTGAGTTCCTGTGGGGATTTGATTGAGATGCAAAATGTGGGACCGATGCAGAAGCGAGCTCAAAGGATGCTGCAGAGCGGCAGAGCAGAGTTAGACTTTTGTGCCCTGCTATCCAAGACACCTAGTGGCATCATTTTATCATGAGATTGCTCGAGTTGGCACGGTAAGGTGTGTCGTCAAAGTCTCCCCTCTGCATGCGTGCAGGGCCTGTCTTCAAAGAAACAAATGCTTGTTGGCAGAGAGTCACCCCAGCACTCCCGCTCGCAAGTTTGACGGATATTCACGCGTATCATTGGTTTGATGCCTTAATTTGAAGCAATTCAACGTATTTCAAAGTGAACTGCAAGGCTTTTGCTTGCGTGGCAGTCAAGCAGACATAGGGCTGCTGACCGAGCAGAAGCAAGCTCAAAGGATGCTGCAGAGCAGAGTTAAACTTTTGTGCCCTGCTACCCAAGACACCTCCAGGATTCTGCACTGGTGTTGAATGTGGATGCAAGTAAGAGGTTAGATTGAAGGATACAAGCTCAGAGGTCAAGATTGGACGTGGCTTGAAGTTTTTACGTGGGTACCCTACCCATGAGGTTAATCGAATTTCCATAGGGCTGCTGACCAGCACTGGTTTTCGACGTGGATGTGCATGCACGCAGCCATCAAGGTCCTCTCTTTCGCGCGCCTGCATGAAGACCAGCAAGCACCTTGTTTGCAAGTTGTTCAGTGGTTCTTTCATTCAGATCAATTTTGTTGGGTTTTCTCGTCTCAGATTCTTTCGTTGGCTTTTTCCCCAATAGCCACAATGGCGGATGGGAACAGTGGGATGTCTGCTTTGCGACACCACAGAAGGAACTCAGCAAGGTCTTTGAACCATTTTCTTATTAGGGCAATCAGATTTTCCCCAAACAGTTTTCTGTTGGGGTTCTCTCCTAGTGTCTGGCCGAATCCTGTGTCCCACGCTTGCGGGCCCTCCTCATGTCCTCCTTTGGCCGCACTAGCGAGCCCTGTGTTCTCCTGGTGTCCTCGTGGTGTCTCTCCTGCTGTCCTCCGCCCTGTATCCTGGTGTCCTCCTCGTGATAGCCGTGGCCGCGCTGTGGGCCTTCTCCACTTGGTCCAGGCCTTGTCGTCTGTGTGGCCTTTCTTCTCCACCCGGTGAGGTGGACGTCGTCCTGTCCTGCTGGCCGGCGTCGGACCTCTTATCACCGCCTTGTCCGAGCCTTGTCCCGCTTTTCCTTTCTCCACCGCCCCCGTCCCGGTATGTTTTCGTGTGGCTATGAATGCAGCAGTGCAGTGATACAGCGTTTCAAGTTTGATTTCATCCTCAGATTTTCTCATTGCACATACTGTGTATATATATATATGTATCTATTCACTGATTTTTGCACATGTGACCCGGGAATCAGGAACTACTGCTTTCAAACACTCTTTTGTTTACATGCCGTTCCCAAACAGCTGGAGGCTAAAGGAATATAGTTACCGGATACCACCAACATTGGAATTCAAGGAGTTGACGCAAAAAGACCCATGCGGGCCTGTTTGGGGTCGATGCGGGCACCAATTGTTGGACTCGGTTGGACTCGTGTCGAAGGACCCGAAAACAGGTCCCCTTTCCGTTAGTCCTCTAGGCCTGAAACCTCGAAGCAGATAGCGGCCAGCGATGGCCTCCAACCTTCCGTTAGTCCTCTAGGGCCAACAGGGTCGTAGAGGACTTTCGTTCAACTGGCCGTTGCCTTAGTTTCCTTTTGCACTCAAGTAAGTAGACTCTTGAACTTGCACATGTTAATAGATCTTTTTGGACAGGAGCTGGCTCTGTATCTCTATACATCCATGCAGGTTGCAGGCGGTCTGCACACCAAAATTCAGGGCAGGCCGTTGCTGTCATTCAGAACCAGGCTGCTCTATACAGAAAGAGAGTGCAGTCTGCACACCAATTCTTCGGGGCAGGCTGTCCTCAAAATTGCTAGGCTGCGACTCCGGATTCTTGCGCAAATCATTCAGGCTGACTTGGAAAGAAAGTTCTCACATACTATATATATATTATATATTATAATTGTCATAATGAAAGACCTTAATGTCCATCCAACACAGGAACACTGGGTTTCCACTCGACCTCTCAGCACACATGAGGGCTGCCAACCTGCGTGCATCATCCGGTCTTCCCCAAATTCCAGTGGTGTGATTCGACAGTTTCGAATCCGAAGACGTCGAGCCGGTTTTGCTCGAACTCTTCGAGCCTAGGCCGTTTGGCAGCAAAGGACTCGTCGGCACGTCGCTCGGAGGTGACGTCCGCT
>JAOBYK010709220.1:0-10002 GCA_025434845.1 Phenganax subtilis
CGCATTGTAATTCTTTCCTCGAATAAAATGTAAACTATATTCGCGTTTGTGTCGTACGTTCCATCGAAACTTAACAGTTAAACTCTAAAAAGTTTTTTCATGGCCATGTGTTTTCCTACGATGATAGATCCAGAACATAATCCCATCATAGGGATCCAAGGTATCACCAAACATAAAAATTGAACGAGTTCGTTTACAAGTAGCTCGTTGTCTAAATGTTCTAAAGAGAGGGCTTCTCACCACTTTCGACAAATTCTATGCTTTCCAAGAATTCACTTAGTTTCTCTAAAAGTGTTCTTGCAATAAGTTTATTTGTGGATTCGAGTTTTTTATACTCATACTTGGACTTGACTCTTTTTAACGTGTCTCGATTTGCTTTTTTAATCGTGGTTAGGTTATATTTAAATTCTCCTTTTTCGACGAGATTGATTAGTTCTTGTCGAAGTTCTTGAAGAAATTCTGGTCCTTCTTCCTCGCTATGTTTGTAGTCACTCATTTATTAAAGTTGTTTTTTTTTTCGTGGCTTGTTTAAGAGATCAAGGATCTCAGTAATGAATTGCTTGAATTCGTCCTGATTCGAAATTGAGTAATCCATCACTAATCATATAAATTCTACAAACCACGTTAGCTGTGGTAGCCTTTTTCTTGATTTCCATCAGGATTCCATTTTGAGTGTCTACGAGTTTCTTTCTGTTACCTACTACATTTTTGTCTCATCGTTCTTAAATCTACCATGAGTGTGAACTTATCTTTGAAAAAACTTTGTACGTTTACGGGTACGGGTTCATTACACGTTTCGACCGTTTCGAAGAATCATTTGGCTTTGGTGTAAAAGTATTCTTTCTTAATACCTTGACTATACACACTATTCGGAACACCCTCAATCGTAATCTTTACTTCATCGATGTTAGGATAAACAAATTCTTCTGAATCAGAAACAGTCTTGTTTCTAAATAACATCACGACAGCTGTCATACTTTTTCGAGGAAGATTCATCGTTTCGTTGATAATCGTCAAGCTCTTATCCCATTCTTCTACTTTTAAACAGGTGATGTGTTCGTAAGATAAGCTTTTTCCCACGTTAAATTCTTCCAAGGCTTTTTGTGCTAGATCTTCGTTTTCGATCGTTTCATACTCTAATTCTAGATTTTCTAAACTATAACCTTTTACACTTTCACCTGATTGAGCTTTCATGATCTTATCGGCTGAAGGAAGAGAGATCCTATATTGAAAGGTTTGATTCATACCATAAGGTGACATAACACCATGATCTCCTAAGATTTTATCCAAGGCTATTTTTTGCTTTGTATCGAAGATAAAAAACATTAAAGCATCTGAAACTTTTTGAGTATCTTCTGACTTAGCACCATCATCAGACTTATTAATTAGTTTTCTTGCATTCTCGTTAACAAGTCCAAATTGAACGAGTTTATCTCGTTCTGTATTTTGTAACCATAAGTCTTTGTGTACTTCTAGATCAGAATGTTTATTATTATCATACACTGTCTCACCTCCAATGGTTATAACGAGTTTGTCTTGTAAAAGTTTAGAAAAGTTATTTAAATACCATGATTTGGTGTTTGCATTTTAAAAATCAAACCTTAAACATAGACTTCCAGGCACTAAGCAAGAATCCGATTTTAATTTTGGAATGTCCACGTAAAGTTCTTTGTTTGGATTAGCCTTATTTGGATTAAACGTAATGACATGTTTGGTACGTAGTCCTTTAAGACTCGACATGCTCGTTTTTCTAAAGTTAGGCTTAAAACTTTGTTCAGTTCTCATTTATTATAGATAAAAAATTTTTAAACCTTAAAAAAAAACTTATCCTAAGCCTAACTAGTTATAAAGTCTTGATAAGAAAAAAATAAATTTTTTAAAGTTTATATTATTAATTATTGATATTATTATCATGAACGACGTTATAAAGACTTTGAAGATTCTTGCATGCATGATATTCATTAAAAATATTATATTAACACTCGTTTTTGTCGTTACTCCAAATAGTTACTCATCTTTTCAAGTAAGGCCTGATCTTGATGATATCATGGTTATTTTTTACAGTAGTATTATTAATGATGTCTCTCATTTTATCGTTTTTGTTATAAAACCTTTTCTCACCTGGCTTTTATTTAAGTAATAAAATAAGAAAAATCATGACTAATATTAAGACGAGGTAAAGAGGAAGATCAAAAAAAGAATTACGAAACCAAAAAAGTAAATCAAGAATATAATCATAAGTCCATGAAAGAAAATCGTGAAGAGAATTGAAAGACCATAAGAAAGTGTAATAAAACCCTTTAACTGGTTTAGTTAAGGTGCCGTCTATTTTTAAACCCTTATCTAAACTGCTTTGAATCCAACCTTGAGTAGGTTGTTGTAAAGTTTTGGGAAATTCTACCTTGTGTGCTATGAAAGAGGGAGCAAAAGCAACTATGGCAGCTTGAGGAGGAGGTAGACCAAAGAAAACACCAATACCCATGGAGGTCAACCAAAGAAAGGAGCCTATAATTTTCTCCAACTCATTTATATCTTCTCTTATTGGTACTCTAGTCTCCTCGTCCTCGGTATAATAATCTAACTTGTACCACCAACAATAGATAGTTCTTATAATAACTCTTATGCTAGCTTCCTCGTTATCTTTCTCGACAATTCTATCGATAAAGTAAAGATTTCTATTAATGTCTGCCACTTGATAAGTTATTTTTTGAAGAACCATGTAATCTTGTTTTTTTAAGGAGTTTTCTTCGAATAACAAGACTTAAAATGTAGCATTAAAGTAAGGCAAAAAAGTAAGCTTTTCTATCACCTACGATTTCTCGAGTTTTTCTAACAAGACTCTTTGTTAGAAGTAATAGGTTATCAACATCATGCTTAAACTCTTGAATGGTATCTGGAGTTCCTCCTACTCTTTTGATGAGTTCACGAAGCTTATTACTTATCTTCTTAAACGTTTGAGGTAATGAACTTGTCATTTATTTTTAGGCTTTTTTAAGTAATATTACGACCAAGAAGACTAATACGAGACCTAAAACAAGGTTCCACCAAAATTCTTCAGGTTCATTAACATCTTTTTCTACCTCTTCTTGAAAAGGGTGTTGTTTTGCTTGTTGAGCATGTCTTAAAAATAAAATCCATGTTGATATCCATAGTCTTATAGACTTGTACACATCATAAAAAAACGAGTAAACATCGACTCGTATCGAAATTTCTTTTAAGACCTCAAACACAAAAAAAGGAATGTCCATGACAAACTGAATCATTTCCCAAATAACATCGATCATAGTCATGATACTTGTTTTTATAAGGTAGAGTAGGTCTAAGCCATTAAGAATATCTCTTACGACAACAAATATTATGTGTAAGCCCGTTATAGAAAGTTCAAACATGTAACTTGAAGAATAAAAAAGATCCTTAAAGAATCCCACGACAAATTCTGGGAGCTCATCATCATCCTTTTTCCCCTTATCTATGCTTCTTAAACTCAGAAGAAGGTCTTTTGAGAATGTCCAGTAGGATCTTAATAAAGGAATAAATGCTTTATATATTTTTTTTAACTTGATTAAAAAGCCATACAAGCCATGACCAGTAAGATCTTAATAAAGGAGTCAAGACTTTATACACTTTTCCAATTTGATCAAAAAGCCATACAAGCCATGCGTTAAAGTATAATTTTGTGTCTTCTATCATTGCCTCCTCATCCCCTCCAAGCTCGAACCAAGGTACAGGTTTTTCTTCTTGTGTATTTTTGTTTGAAGGTGGCTCCTCACCAAGTAACCAGTAAGTAAAGTCGACGAGTAAAAACAAAATATAGGTCATCGACCCAAGAGTGATCGAGACCACTACTACTCCAAGCTTTGTTAAGGAAATTCTCGTCATTTATTTACTTAAAGAATTTTGTTCGTGTACTTAAAATCATCATTCTCATAAACTTGTTTCACTCGTGTTCATTTATTTACAATATCTTTTCCAAGCAAAGATAATCGTTATAACAACGAAGACAAATATTATTTTAAACAAATTCTCACTTATAAAATTTACACCTGTCTCCATCACACCTAAAGTTTTTCTTAAAGGTTCTAATAACACCCCCACGCTTCCAGTGATATCTTTGGATTGACCTAATATTTTCCTTGTATTTTGTAGAACCTATTGTCTATCTTTTATGACGCTTCTTTCTCCTTTTGTCAAGGCTACGATCATGGACACCACCCCTGTAATAGCTCCAGCTAATCCTACACCTATTTTAAACTTATTCGTCATGACCCATCGACGAAATCTTTGTAAACACGTCAGTTCATCTTGTTCGATGTATTTTTCTAAAGCATCTCTAACTTGAATTAGTTTAAGTTTTGCATTATTTTGAAATCTAAGTTTTTCTTTAGAAAGTTCTATCACTTTTTGTATCATTTCTATAAACTCTCTTCTTTTTGGGTCGACCTCATTTAAAAGTTTTCTTCTCCAATAACTTTGTCCTTTTCAAGTTGATCTAATTTTTCTTCGTTCGTGTCTCCTTCTGGTTCTAAGATCTGATTAATTTCTAGATTTTCTTCTGAGCTAGAAACTCGTTCATATTCTGAATCTAAGAAAAGATCTTCGATTATTTTTTGATTTTCACAACCAATTTCTCGACTAAAGTTTTCTTTTATTTCAGAAATAAGTTCATCTTCTTGAGCTGCTTCGTTTATTTCGTTAAAACTAAAATTTTTATTTTCTAAGGGTTCTGAAGCTATAATTTCTTTAATTTCACTATTGGCAGTGTTTTTATATTCTTGTCTCGATTCTTTGGCTAACGTGTCAAATTCTCGAATAAATGTAACAAAGTCTGGATCTCGATCATACACAAAATCTCCCAGGTTGTTTCTTTCGATGATAGGTCTATTTCTAAAACTACCTCCTATAAGCTTATTATCTTCCATAAGTAATTTAAACTTATATAAGAGTTCTTCTGACTTTTCACCATCGTTTTCATCCACGTCGATCCCCATGTAATTTTTTAAAAATATTTTTTTATAAAGTAAAGGTTTCTCTTCTTGATCAGGTCCTAGAAAATCGTTTTTATTAAATTCGATAGGAGACCTCACCCTAGTCTCTTCCCAAGTATAATCGGGTTGTTCGGGATTAAAAGTTGGATTATTTACTTCAGGACCTGGTCTTTCCTCAAACATGTCTTGATCGTTTTCTTGATTTAATTCACCATAATTTTCAAACTCAAGATCCCAAATATTATCTGGATCTTTTACAGGATCCTTAAAATCGTACGTAGGTTTTTCATCATACATGTCGTACCGTGTGTCTTCCATGTTTCTTTATTTTTAACTAAATACTTTTCTTACTCTTCTTGAGGTTCAAGCACTAAACTAAGTTCTTTTTCGTAAAATTTTCCAAATAATTCTTTATCATCGTCTTGATCCTTCAAATAATACATGATAGGATCTCCATAAGAAATACAATGAATTTCATAGATTTCATTCCCAAACGTTTGTCCTTTCTTAAAAGCTTTTTGTGCCTGTTCTCCATAATAAAGTACTCTTACCTTATCTCCCACGTTGTATCTTGGTTTAGGAAAATTATTATCTCTTCCTCCATAAAGATTAAGCCAAACTTGTTCGGCATTTGTTTCATTTACCTCTGAGGGCTTCATTCTTATACTTCTATGATAAGAATTATTATAATTTTCTACAACATCGTCTAAAATATCGTACCACACTTGTGTTTTTTCTTTAAACAAGTACTTTATCATTATTCCCTTTAAAGTTCTATTTAGTCGTTCTACAACAGCCGCTTTTCTTCCTCGTCGTTCATAATCTTTTTTAGGAATACCCTCTTCTAATGTTGAAAATTCTTTAGGATTATGCTCAGACACTCGTTTTTCTTTATTTCTTTGTTCCGTGACAAACCAATGAATTCCCTTCTCATTAAGAAAATTATTAAACTCCTCACTATGAAAAACTTTTGCATCATCAAATTGAATCCAGTCTGGATATTTCTTAAATCAATCCTTGTGTTCTTCCAGAAAGATGTCTAAAGCCTTAATGACAGAGTCTTTTCTTCCTGTTTTTAAAGGTAAGGCAAATCCATATCGAGATAGTAATTCTATACCTGTTAAAATCCACTTGTAATTATTATTGAGTTTAGATAGCTTATTATTCTTACTACTCATGTCGATCAGGTCAATTTGCATTTGTTATCCTAAAGAATATGTTAATGTTTTTCTAAAACGAAATTTTTTATCAGCCTTCTTATGTGTCATGTATAACTTTTGTGTCATTAACCAGTGTTTTATTACTTTCTTACTCATTCCGTGTCCAAGTTCCTTCATTCTTCTAAAAAAGAGTCTACGGACTTGTATCCAAGTCTTGGTTCATAATAAATTTCTCTTAAGATCATTTCTCGACTCAGTTCACTCGTGACCCCCCATGGTCGCTTTTCATTTGTATTAATATCATCTTGCTCGATTATGGATGAGTTTTTCATTTTTTATTTTATTTATAAAAAAGTCCTACAAATAAATGATTAAGAGGAAATTCATCGTATCCTTAGAGAGATCTAAGTCGATTTATTTAAGCACACCCTTAAAAACAGATTCGAATTATTTACTCATCCTAAGAAGAGCCATCATATTTTGGCATTATAAAACTATAAGTAAAAACTATAACGATAGTTTTTCGATATGCTCCACCGAGATAAATTTAGATGAGGGATATTGGTCTTTTTCCGAGCTCGAAGCTGAACTGGTGAAAAACAAAATAGAACTAAAAAACCTAACCGTTCAAAATAAAGTTCAACTCAAAAACATTATCAACTTTCGATGAAAAATAATGTAGAACTTTTACTAGAACTCAAAGTCTTGTCATAAATTTCTTCTCTTTTTAAATAAATAGGTAGCGAACTAAGATGGAATTAAGATCTTTTATAAGTACAAATATGATAAAAAATATCTTGGACAAGTAGATAACTTGGTCAAGCATTGGAGTCCCAAACAAGCTCAAGCCGAATTTTTAAGAAAACACCCCAATGCTAGCTTATCTCATTTTTCTTTTGGTTATAAAATTATAGAAGAAAAAAACAAGCTCGTTTTAGAAAACATGACTTATTTTCAAGAAAATAAACACTATCAATATGCCTTAGAAACCTATGCTTTTAAACATAATAAAGACTGGAACAAGTATTTAAATCCTTGGGGGATTTGGGGAGAACGTAAAATAACCAGAGAAGTTAGTCCTAAACACTCAACATAAACATAAACGAAGTGAATCGAGAAATAATTTTAAGATCTTCATAAACCATGTGGATTTTTTTTAGTAAGCTTCCACCACTAAAAACGAATTACCTCAACAAAAACGACAATAAAGATATTCGAAGAGCGAGCTTCGATTACATCAATGATCCTTTTTTCACAAGTGTCTTAGCCACCTATGTTATTTCTTATTTGGGAGGTATGAGTTTAGAGCACACCCTTAAAACGGATCAACCAGCAATTATATCAAGTCTAGCAAGTTATTATTTCTACTTCCACATGAAAAAATTTTTAAGATATCCACAAAAATTAACTCCTTTTGCCACGAAAGATGTGTTAGATCTTATTCAGAAAAAGATCCCTGTAAAGCCAAGTTTAAAAAAGGGTTACGTGAAAGAACATCCAAAATATTTTATGTACACCACAAACCTTAATAACTTAAAGAGAATGATGTACAAGTACCCCGAAAGATATAAATAGAATTGTAAGTATAACTTTATTTATCTAAAAACCGTTTATAAAGATGGTTTTAGAATCATAAATAAGAGCGAAGATGATTGGAAATTATTCATTCAAGAATCCTCAGAGGGCTTAACCGAACTTGGTCAAAAACTGTTTCAACAATCTAGCGAGTCTTATGTTTATTGCGTTTTAGGAGCTCAAGCTAAAACGAGGTGGAGTATCGTAAATCAAGGCTCAAAGTCTTTACAAACTCAAGATGTATTTAGAACACTCGTTCAAGACATGATTGCACAAGATGATCTTACCCTCACATCTCTAATATGAGAACAGCTATAAAAGCTACTCATGTTATATTAAATATGGCCATAAGTCCTGGAATTATCTTAGTTCCTAGTAACATGATTATCTTAGAAAAACCCATCGCAGGATATAATAACATCTTAACTACAGCCACCTTGAACATGAAATTTGGAGAAAACTTAAATTTAAACAAAATCAAACAAATAGAAGCAGTACAATACAATACAATACAATACAATACAATACAATACAAACTTTATTTAACTCTCCCCAAAGAGGCTTTTCAGAGCCAATTACAAAAGTATACTACATTATATCAATGTATAAATACATATACACTAATACACATACACACCTATATACATACATATATACATATATAAACTAAGATACAAACACTTATGGGCACTACATGCATATAATATATGCATGTGTTATGGTCGTATATATTACGCTGATTCACGATTATGTCTTTCTAAAAGAAACTTTAGCATTTTGTGCTTAAAGATGCTGACAGTCGTCGAAGATTTTATTTCCTCTGGAAGTTCGTTCCACAGAGAAATAGCGCGATAAATGAATGTTCGTTGTCCAGTAGCAGTTCTATACAGAGGTATGTTTAATGATGCACAGCTTCTGGTACAACGTCCGCTTACGTCTGATCTCTTAACCAATTGGTTGGAAAGATACTCAGGTGCTGCTCCAACTACACATTTGTAGGTCATGACTGCATCACGGTACTTCAAAAACAGCCTAATGGGGAGCCAACGTAATTCCTTCATCGACGGAGTAATGTGGTCGAATTTCCTCCGGTTGGTGATGATTTGAATGGCAAAATTCTGAACTGTTTGAAGTCTTCGTATGCTGTTTTCAGTGGTGCTAGCCCACACCGAGGAGCAGTAGTAGAGCTTGCTGAAGACTAAGCTTCGAATGACAAGAATGAGTAAATCTTTACTCAAAACATGCTTTGCTCGGTTGATCTGCGCCAAACTACTCATGCACGAGGAGACAGTTTTAACAATATGGTCGTTGAAGGAAAGGCTCAGGTCAAGTAAAACTCCGAGATCTTTCGCGGATTTAACTGGTGTCAGGTCTTTGCCCGTTAACGACAAGCGGAAATCGGGAGCCTTTGCAATCATTTGACGGCTACCCAAAACCATGAGTTTAGTCTTCGATATGTTAAGAAGAAGTCGATTATTAAAACACCAGCTGCAGATCCTATCAAGGTGATTGTTTAATTCTTTAAAAGCAGAGGCATATTGTTGAATTGGGAAAGCGACGGAAAGTTTATTGTCATCGACATACATCTTAGATGAACAAGTTTGAGGAATTGTTGGTAGGTCGTTAACATAGATGTTGAAAAGGATTGGTAATAGAATACTTCCCTGCGGAACACCACTCAGTACCGGAAGTTTGTCAAAAGTAGTGGTGTTAATTTGTACGACTTGAAACCTGCCGGTTAAATAACTTGAGAGCCAGGCTAGAGCCGTGGATGACATGCCAACTTCTGACAATTTTAAGAGAAGAATGTTATGGTCGATGCTATCAAAGGCTTTGCTCATATCTAGAAAAACTACAGCAGTTATCTTCTTCTCATCAATGGAACTTAATATTGAATCAGTGATCTCAATCAACGAAGTTTCTGTTGAATGAAATCTTTTATTGCCGCTCTGGTTGGAAGATAAACGTTGGTTGGAAACTAAATATGGCATCATTTGCTTGAGTACTGTCTTCTCACAAACTTTTAAGAATATTGGCAAGAGCGAAATGGGTCTGTTATTGTTGGCTTTCTCGTGATCACCATCTTTTGGGATTGGCGTGACTACAGCTATTTTCCAATCTCGGGGAAAAATTCCCGTGGCAAGTGACATGTTAATAATTGAAGTGAAGGTTGGTAGGATAGCAGGGAGACTGTCCTTAACAATACGCATCGAGATTTGATCTATTCCAGGTGCTTTGTTGGTTGCCATGGATGAAATGATTGCACTAACCTCTTCACAATC
>JAOBYK010709775.1:0-24982 GCA_025434845.1 Phenganax subtilis
AAGGTCCGGGCTAACGGACCGAAAGCTTTGCAATAATAAAAATACATGGTGTATACCTCAAACGAATACTGATATAGGTCTTCATTGGTTTCTCTGACGTTTGAATAAATCTTATTTCTCTTTATTTTTTATTTGCCGTACTGTACATATACCAAAAACAGTTAACTATAAACGATGAGTCGCAATAGCGTTACTTCTTACCTTGTTTGAATTGATCGTCGACAATCATTAGGTCTCCACCATCTACTTGGCATACTTTTCTAGCATCATCAAAAGTTTTCTGGCTGTTAACAAATTTGAAGCAGGACTTTTCGTAACTCTTATAACCACTTTGACATTTGGATCCTATTAAAATGTACCAAACATGACAATCTCATTTGATCAAAGGGAACTCCACTCCAGGTCTAGGCCTACTTTTTCCAATGCAAAGGTCATTTTCCATTACGGCGGCTGTTTTGCCCGCGTGGGCGGAGCGCCCAGCTTTAGACATGCGCTGCTGTTGGTTTTCCGCTCTTGATCTTGCATACGCGCGGAGAACATTGAATTACTTCTAACTCTCCTGGCGTGCTCGCGAGAACAAGCGCCCATGCACAGACAACGACAGAGTATGTTCAAAACTGTGCACTCTGCCCGCCCGGGTAAAACGGCGGTAATGGAAAATGGCCTTGAAAGTGCAGAGAGCGGGCAGGCGGTAGGGCACAGGTTGAGGAAGGAGATGTGCGAGAAAGTCCTAAGTCCTCTCCATTCCCTTATCTAGTTATATATACCACGAATACCTTCTAAGGAATGAGAATCGTAACAATCATTTCGCTGAATACAAGATTGGGTTGCTTTCAAACAAGCGTTGAAACGTATAAATCCAATAATCGCGACAAGCTGAGAAACTGTTCATAACGTTATCCATTATACGCTCAGTGTAGCTATACCAAACCTTTTTATCCCCGCAATATTTATTCGTACTCGGACCTGTTTAACTGAATGTTACAATCATCTCTCTTAATACAGTATAGAGTTTATACTAAACTTATACAGAAGTTGAAACTGTTACCTTTGGGTGTCGGTGACGGCGTCGCCGATTTCTTCAAGGCAGCTGAAATATAAATTTATAAAGAATTCATTTATTATGATGTGCTTCAAATAGTGAAAATTAAGATCACATGGAAAACTGCATCAATAAACACAATGTATATTCACGAATAAGAACGGTCGAACAGTAATTCTTTGACAGACCTCTTTTACAAATGTATCCATTTGACTTAGAACAATACGGAGCATTCCAGCGACCCGCAGCCCAACGAAAAGGTATGATCTCGGCACATCTGCTGTAACCCCACGACGATGGTTCTCTGTTATTCCATTTCAAATAATCTGTAGGAGTATTATCACTCCACAGATATCTCCTCGCATGCCTGTTGTTTAACCCTGTCCACAACCATTGTTTGGCGCCTTTTATGTGAACTGTAATAAACGCAAGTTCAAACCTGCGAAAAATGAACAATCAATAGGCAATTCCAGCTGTCAACTAAATTTTGATCTAAACATGCAAGAGGAACGAAAAATCCATATCGTTACTTTAATTTCAAAGCTGGTGCGGTTGCGAAACCTTGTAACATGTAGAAAATATAGCTCTGCGAAATTTGAAAATACTGTTTTCTATGTAAAAACCACATTCGGCAGAAAATTGGTTATTTTGGCTGCACAGAATACAAAAACATACAAGATTTGCGAAATTCGCAGCGCTATATTTTTCGCATTTTACAACATTTCGCAACCAAACTTTGTCGTTTTACTAGTTACATGCTCTTTCAAACTGTGGTGATAGATTTCGTACTTTTGTCTAGATCAAAATCATCAATAGCTAGAATTGCTCATTTACTTAAAATATTCCAAAAGCTATACCAGCCGCGATAATTTGAAAAAAAAGCAAAGTAAAAAGCAAAAACTGATTAGACACAACATAACAATTTACACGAGCAAGACTGCTCGTTTAACCAGCAAAAGCTGTGTTTGAATTTCTTATACTTAAGATTACCTATTATACTATCTGTGAATTCAAATCAATGCATGTCGTAACGTTTTCAGAAAACTAAATGAGCAGAAGTCAGAGAAACTCATGCTCAACAATCGTTCAATAAAGATTATCGGTACCATCAGTAGTTTCTTAACAATATTAAATTTTATCTCGGAACTAATCTTTTCATTGTCATTCATTAGTTTTGCAGAATGCCCCCGTTAATGTACGCTAATTATATCTGAATTACCTAACCTTCATGTGAACTTACACATCATGAATACTGACTAACTCGCCAACAGCACTTGAGTTACGACCTCGCTCACAAGCGTCCCTCGCATCATGCCAATTCCTGTAGTCACTTGGATCAGTATGAAATTCGTAACAGTATTGCCCATGAGCAATCCATCCGAGAGGGCAGTAGCCATCTAAAAGTGCATTTAAAGCATAAAAGTATTAAAAGGGCAGTACCTCTAAACACTATAGTGCATGCTAAATATACAATTGTACGAGAATAATGCTAAAAACTGGCAAATATTACCATTATTAATAATACAGCAAACATTGTGCTATTAACAATTGTAATATTACAAATATTACAATTTTCATTGTCTTCTTAATGAATGTCAACTTGACGTAAACGTTGTAGTTGTCTACCTTTCGGAGGTCGAGGTTGCTCCGTTAATTCTACAGGCGGCTTATAAGATTCTATTAAAATATCAGTAAAATATAAATATTGTTGTAAGAATTCACAAGAAATAAATAACATTCAACTGCAGAAAGAAGAGTAAAATTACGGCTACGCTATGAGATTTTCCAGTCTTGACCGTGGGCCTACGAAAACTGAATTTTAGCCGTATCGGCAATTGATATAGATCGAAATTAATTTCTCCCGTAACGCAGGAATAAAATTAATCTGAAGTACAGACGAATGCTGGGAAAAACATGCTGTACAAGTACAGAAATAGATGAGCTTTCTGTGTGAAGACTGGACTTTTACCGGGTTACGACATGTACAAATTGTAGTTCAAACTAAAGCGTGTTCCATCCATTGTTTTTGGATTTAAATTTTTTTCCAAACGAAGAGGGAATGAACGTACCCTCATACGCTTTGCAGACGAAAGAAAATTTATACTGACAATGGTGATCATTCCATTTCCCGTTAGATAGCATGTGAATACAATCTTCCTGACGGTTGTAATCATTAGGCTCATGGTTATTCCAGTTAAGGTAGTTATAGTTGGCTTTGTCAATCCATTTATAATTCCCTTCACTCCCCAAATCGTTCAAACCGATCCAAAAGTTAAGTGCAGAGCGACCCCTGAAAGAAAGAGAAAAAGGAATTGAAGAAACGTTATCGAAGAACTGATGTATAGTTAGAGTGATACTTCATAAAAAAAAGCGTTGAATAGACTAATAGAAACAAGGAAGTTTCTGTCATGGTCGTGCTTTATCCTTAAAGAACCTATTAAAATTTTGAAAATTGAAAAATAATACATTACGGTGTTAGCAAAAACAGCAAAAGCGCAACTACAATAGTAAAACAAGGGCCATGCAGAAACAGAAAAAATTGTAAACGCTGTAGGGAAAACAATCGCAATATTCCATGAAGGTTTTCGCAGTTAATCATGCAATGCATGAGTTATACTCATAAAGCATGATGTATTGTTCAAGATTTTTTTGCACGTTAGAGTCGTTTATACCATTATACCTATGTTATATTTGTAATTTCGTTCAACACATTTCGATGGGCATAGTAATGTTGGCCTTCATGTCGGCAAACCGTGCTGCTGTAGATGTTACCAGATGAAGATTACACTACAGCACGTAGACTTACTTGATAAGAAACGCCAGGAATTTCTGCTCATCGTCGCTGGTGATGCTGGCAAGATGTCCATTATTGGCGTTTAAGTTTTGACACTTTTTTTCAGCATCGTTCCACGACACGTAATCATAAGATGTGTCGTTTCCGACAATATAGCACATTCCTTGGTACAGGGTCCATCCTTTCTTACACAGCGGAGAACCTATATACAAAACAACTTCATAATTAGTATGTTTATAATCATGTGGTAAATATTGAGAAAAAATTATATGGTCTGCTTTTAGCCCGCTTTCGACTAGACGAAATTTTCGAGCAGAAAAGAAATCTTGCAACGAGTTTGGCTAGCAAAATAAATCGCAGCGAAAAAGTCGAAAGCGAGCCAATCACGTTGCTAGATTTATTTTTTCTTTGCTTGAACAAGTTTGCGTAGTGGTACTGGGACCTAGTGTGAAATTTTTCATTCGCCGAGTATAATGTAAATGATTCAAACTTCGTTACACACTTTGTTTGAGTGTGTAACAGATTTGTATTGAATTGGACTTGCTTTGCGGAGCGTAAAAAGTTTCGTCGGCCAAGGATATTATGCAGCATAGAAATGCCTGTAGACCTTTCGTTAACTCAGCCGAACAATGCCCGACGAAGGTACCAGCCACTACAAAGAAACTATAAGCATTTCTATGGCATCATAAAATGTCAGTGTTTCATACAGAATATTCAAAAGAAATGAATACAGTAATTAAGTGAAGTTCAAACTGTCACGAAAATCAGGTATTTCAACTATACTATGCCAAACTGCATCAGCATTTCATGGCGAAAAAAGTAGTTTGTTCCTTTAATGTATTCTTAATACATTAAAAGTGTTTTTTGCTTTTACCTGGTGTTGGGTAGAGTATTGGAGCTTCGGTGACTGGGGTTAGGCCTGGAAGACAGAATACAAATACAACAGAATGCACTCGGTATATCAGAAAGAATGGCGTTATACCGGCTAATGGAAGGGAATAAAGGGAAACGCAGCTTACTTTTAAGCTTCTTACACACGACAACTTTAAACTCGTTACAATCTCTGTCACTCCAAAATCCTGTATCTGGGTTCATTTCTACGCAAGCTTCAAGACCATTATAACTGTCAGGTTGACCAACCTCCCAGTTTGTATAACGAACTGGACTGCCATCTGCCCATGCGTGACCTGCATGTCAAAGCATTGAAAACACATGCAATTAGCAAAAACAATTTAGATTTTGAATACGTCAGTCATTCCTTTTGCTTTCGCAACTGCTGTATGTCGTTATCGCCAAATGGCTTGATTACCTTCTAACTCTTAGCTTTTGTTAGTTTGCAAGGTTATGGCACATTGACCTGATATTTTGGGAAGCTTGTAAAGGTTAGTGGTCACATGCAAAGGACTATTGTATTTAGCGTGCATGTAGAGCAAAGTCTGTTTAAAGCCCGTTCTCCACTACGCGAATTTGTTCGCGCGAAAGATAAATCTGGCAACGTGATTCGCTAGCAAAAAAATTTGCCGCGAAAAAGTCGAAAATAAGCCAATCACGTTGCTAGATTTCTTCTTCGTGCGAACAAATTCGCGTAGTGGAGAACGAGCTTAACTGTCCTCGCTTAATTTGTAAAGCAGAGAACGTTACCATTGCACAGTTATGTTCTTTCTGTTACAATTATCCCACAACAGACCATACATAGTCAGTAGATGGCAATATTCAAATGCAATGACACACAAAAAAATAACATGAATTCAGTTATGAATGAAAAGTAATCCTCAGTCTACCAAATGATATTAGCGAAGGCATGTATTCTTCAAGTGTCTTCTTGCACTGAATGGACAATTCGTATACAGACTAAATTTTGAATTGGACAAAAAGCAGAGAATCTATTACAACAGCAAGGAAGAGCATCTCAGTGGAGCATCTTCAATCAAGTAAAACTGCAAAGGCTCGTTGCGAAATGTTAAAATATGCGAAAATATAGCCCGGTAAAGTTTGCTAATTTTATATATTCTTGTATTACATGCAGAAATCGTATATACATTTTCGGCTCAAATGTTCGTGGCAATTTTCGCACTTAATACATGTAGGACTATATTTTCCACATTTTACAATACTATACAACCACACTTTGTATTTTTAATAGAGTTAAGATGGTAATTCCAAATGTGGTGACAGATTTAACTGAGTCAAACTTTAGTATATCAAGCAGCCAATTTGTTCATTGTATTTTACCTCGAAATACGCCTCTTGCTTCCAACCCAATCCAAAGTGTATTATTAGAGAGTTTTCTGATAAACTCGTTTTCTTCTTTACTTTGTATACTTGCAATCTTTGCAGAGGAAATGTAGGTGCACTCCTGTTGGGCATCGAGCCAAGTTTGACTAGAACGAAAAGAGAAATAATGCCATAAGCGATATTCGTTTCATCCATGCAAGCAGCTTCGAATATCATAACATTGCAATAAGAACTGTAAATATAAATAAGTGGACTTTTCAAACTAAAATTTCCAAACGGTTAGTCAAAGTTTGTTTCGAGTGGAAAAACGTCAAACTTGGAGACAAGCTATTCTTTAAAGTTTTCACAATGTCGTATTGTTTTGGAGAATTTTTAGTTTGCTTTATGTAGATCACACGATTCAAGTAATCCCATCAGTTTTCTTCCACCCTGCGTCTATAAACCAGTGCAAATCTGAAAACGAAACGGCATTTGAACAAACTTTAGACTTGAACTCTAGCACAAAATCTAACATCACAGAGCATCCCAAATCAAGTAAAACTGCAAAGTTTGGTTGCGAAATATTGTAGAAGGGGAAATATATTGCCCAAGCCAAAGCTTGAAGATTGTACTACTATATGTATTGTGTGCGGAGTAAAAAACCAATTTTGAACCGAAGCTGGTTCTTTTTTCACGAGTAACACAAAACTATATAAAATTTGCCAACTTCCAAACGCTATATATTTTGTGCATTTTACAACATATTCAAACAACTTTTGCAATTTTACTTATTTTAAAATGCTTTATAAGCTGCGATGACGGATTTCGTTTGTCTTTTCTGAATCAAAATTTATTTTATAGCTGGAACCACTCATTGGTACAGTAGCTAGCTACCATAAAATACAGAACAAATGGGCATGTATCTCAACAACGTTTTGTACATCCGAACGATTTTTCATTTTTTGTTGCGTTCATTTCCCGCGACACTAACCGGGTTTCCTTGGTTCTCAAGTAATAGCAATAACGCGAGTTATCGCTTGTTATAGCTTTCCATTGATAATAATTACCACACTGGCCAATGTATGCTAAATAGAAGAAGTAAAAGACGAAAAAATTCACGTTAACGGCACACATAAGTCATTACAGGTTGATCTATCTTTTATTTATGTGCTTATTTATCATTCAGTTTTCTTTGTCTGAAATATATGAAATTAATTACAAATTCTTTGTACGTGCTATTAAAAAAAGTATAGCCTGTACAATTAAACAAAACTCAAATTTAAAAAAAACAACTTTAAAGCTATCCACGATATAATTATATTAGAAGTAAAGTACAATACGAGTTGAACCCTGGATTCTTTCCGGCGCAGTTGCCGAAATTAACCTTACATGCATGATGTTCAGTTGCTTTATTCCAAAGACCAAAAGTACACAAGATGGTGACAAAAATTACAAAACTCAAAAACTTTAAAGTTACCTGAGGGAATGGTCGCCGGCTTTTGTGTGGGTGAATCTGTCGAAAAAATCAAAAGTAAAGACAAAAATTAACACGCACACAACTGTGTTCACCAACTTCGCACCCATCAATACGATCGACGTCGAGCTGACTCTTGCAACGCAGCAATGTTGCACAGCAAATTACCGCAATATGTTTCTCATACAGTTCAGGTTAATTTTGTACGCAAATTGAATAACATCTTTTATTATATATATTGGTTATCGCCATGAATAATGGTAGTATACTTTTAAAAAAAAATTGAAGACAATTTTTTGGTATAATGCAGTACAGTAAGTTCAGAACCGTAAAGCGTAGTCATCATGCTGCATGTATATTAACTAACTTACCGACGGAGTATTTGCACATGAATGGGAAGGTCTCAGTGCAATTCATATCCACCCAAAACATCCAGCCACGTTTACTTCGATATAGACTCGAGAAAACACAACTCTTGTCCTGTCTTCGCTCGTCTGGCTGTGCAGCATTCCAGTTGGTCCAAGAAACAGGTGAACCATCCGACCATTCATACACACCTTTTGTTTTCAAATCATTTAATCCTATCCAGAAGGTATCATACCATGCGCGCTCCATGAGACTTGTTACAAATGACTGCTCCAAACTAAAACGAGGAGCATGTTAAGTCATGCATAGTAGCTTTCAAATTATATATTTGTATTATTTCGGTCTTTCACTTTAAAAAAAATTGCAATAGGTTTTTTTCGTTCAAAAAGTTTATTTTATGTTTTTTCTAGTGATCTACAGAAGTGATCCATATGTCACAGTTATGAAAATGAGCATTTCCGAAGAAGAGAATGAAGAATAAAATCGCGATCTTTAGCATTTTTTTGCCTGTAGCGGAAATATCATTTTCGATAGTTTTATCACCTTATAATTCTATGAACAAAAATATTTCCATTACAGCTTTTCTTTCAAGGACTACAAAAGAAAAGTGTTAAACTCACCTGTCAGAAACGCTGAGCAGTTCAGCTTCAGCTTTATTACATGCTGCTCTTGCATTACTCCAAGTCTTTGGCGTGTCAAACAAGCGATAACATTGATATTTGAATGATTTCCATCCTGGCCTACACTTCTTGACCAATGTATCTAGAAAATAAACCTAGTACTAATGATAATATTACTGAATATTATTGAATATTACTGCAGTACATCACGACAATGATGCTGTGCTTGTTTTTTTTATATTGCATATCATGAATTAAAAAAGATTCTGAGAAGTATATTGTATTGTATATACCTGGTATACAAGTGTAATTCACTTGTAAGTACTTGTGAACAGTTGGGCAAACGTTGGTGAGATAATGTTCTTTTTCTGAAGCATGGAGATCACAGCTGCCATAATGATTGCATCTTGCCTGCAGTGCTTTCGTTGTATTCTGAATGTTTGCTACACCACAAGATACCACACTAACATACGTGCAAAGTGTCTTCTTCCGCCTTCCCCAAAACGCTGAGTCTACCCTTATCACCAAGCCAGCAGGACAGCCAATTGTGGAGCGTGAATAATGACATATCGTAGAGAGCCTTGAAAAGTCTTGGGTCGCTACAACAGATCAGTAGTGACTGGCTTAATTTTGAGCAAATTGAGCATCCATAATACGGTGAGGTACAGAGGAGGCATTTGCAAGTATTCTTGCAAATTATGCCAACAATGTACGTAACCCAGCGAAAGTATATATCAAGAAATAAAGTAGGCAAATTAAAAGTTGTCCATACCCCCATGGAAATGCACAACACACCCACAATGTAAATTCGTAAACATACACAAAACACAGACCACATCATGTGGCATGTATACACATGTACCTATTTCTGCTTCAGTCACGTTGTTTACAGTGTATGCTGCTCAACATTTGATAACGGTTTTAACCAGTAGCGCAACTTCCTTCAAACCCACAGGCCTCAAGCAAAATGGGGTTAATAAGGGGGCCCTGGTCAATCGATCATGGAAGCTTTTATATCATTAACTCAAAATTTAGAAATTTACCGTTCTTCAGCAAGCATACTATCATTGCTAGCCTCACCAGTTTGTATTAGAGAGGTTAAGATGTTATGATTTCTTGTAATATCTTTCCCTCTCTTTGTAATAAGAAAATCCTGTTTTTCGAACTGCTTGTATAATTTAATAGCTTTTTTCATGAATTTTTGTTTATAAAAGTGGAATATTCTTTAAACGTTCATACCATAATCTTTTCCCTGTTGCAGATAATATTCCGCCAATGAAATATAACAAATTCAATAAACTAAATACCAGGGAAACTCTTTCTCAGGAGGAATGAGGAAAAGATAAGGGCATTAGAAATGTATGGGGCACCAAAGGAAATTTAACCTAGGGGCCCCAAATGCGTAGTTGGGCTACTGGTTTTGACACTATTTTGTTGAGAGGAATGGGCTTGTTTATGACATACAGTGTTCATGCACACCTACTTGGAGTTACAGTCGCAGTTATATTTGTTGGCTTGACATTCACTTCTGTAGAAAAGAAATATAAATTAAGCAAACTGTTTGAATATATGAGACAACATTATTCTTTGATCGCAACATAATTTGAACATTTATCAGAATATCAATTTTTTCAACTAACCACGTGGCACAGACAAACTCAAAATACGAATATAATATTCTATATAAGAGCACTGTACATACCTTTCTGTTTTTCACATATATAAGGCTTTCTATAAGAACACGACAAATCATTCCACGTTCCTCCTTTAAGCACTGTTGTACAGTCTTCTCTTCTCCAATAGTCGTTCGGTTCTCCACCATGCCAATTGGAATATGTTATCACTTCGCCGTTCGTTCTTCGAAAAATTCCTTCCTTTCTGTTGTCATGGGCACCTTACCACAGATATATTGCATCAGTGTATGGCAAAACAAAATGCATGAGACCTTAGGTTGTTTGAAACACGTCGTTCTGGGTTTTCAAATGACCTTCAAAAGCTATTCAACTGAATTTAAATGTCGTTTAAAAGTCGAGGTTCGACATCTTCAGGTTCAATTTATATTTGTACAATTCGCTCATATAGGCAAAATCGTCTGCAAAGCTGTTTATTTGCCGGTCATCTGATCAAAAAAAATCATCTTATTGCAACAACCCATGTTGCAGCCAAATGTATTGCAGCCAAATTGTATTGCAGCCATGTTGCAGCCAAATGTTGCAGCCAAATGTATACGCAAGTGACTTCAGTATTATAGATTGTGACTGGTCGGACTAACCCATGCAGTGTGTAGGTATGTATGCACACATGATTTATCATATGAACACAAGTGGTATATAGAGTTTTTGGCCACCGATAAAAATCGTATTTAAACACACGTAAAAATAAGATATTTTACGAGTGAACATATTGTTTTTGCAAGCTAGTTACAAACAGCGTAAGAAATATATGTTTGATCAATCAGAGAACATTTTGTAAAACGTGCACGCATTGCCACGGATATTTTTTTGGACGGTTCATTGCTTCTTGTAATCCTGCTTTTTCGACGAATGCGTTTATCATGATGTGTTTATAAGATAAACAGAATACTACATGGTTGCTTGGAAATATGGAATATATTGCTCGTGTTGAAGAGAATATGGCTCATTCGTGCACTCACCAGTGAGCAATGTTCTTTTCAACACTCGAAATAAATTCCATATTTCCAAGCAAACCATGTAATATTCTCTATTATATATGAACACTTTGGAGCTTACCAATCCACGCGTCGCCCTCTTTGTGTTGAGTTGTTATAAACGCTTGTTCGACATTAGAATCAATATCGACAAGGTCTCCACCAGATGACTGGCAATAACTGGTTGAGCTATAATAATTTTTCCAATCTTGGTTAAACTGGTAGCATGACATTCCGTATTCAGACCAACCAAACGGGCATTTTCCAAATTCTAGAAAAGAGTATTTCAAAGAGAATGTAAAGTCGGCAAAAAAGCCAGTGAAATCGCTGATGGGCACATGGACAAAAAAGAAGTTAATGACACACGACATTCCTTTTTCTTCATGACAAAGTTCAAGCATCAAGAAACTCGCTTCGCTATGGGCAAATACAGTCGCTGCCGCTTATATGCAAGTCGCTTATATGCAAGTCGCTTATATGCACAAGTCGGTTTTATGCAAAAGAAAAAATGGACATTTTGCGATCAAAGCCGCTTATATATGCAAAAACATCTTGCCAAATCTCATAATTTACAAAATTTTTTCGGACATTCCTTTACATTGAGTCATCTTGTCAGCAACGCCAACGCTAATACCTCACGAAATTTGCATCACTACACGATTGGCGCTAATTATTTCTAGTTGTCGCGGGTCTTAGTCATTTATTAATCTTTTTTAAATTTTGCAAAACGTGTAAATCTTTGCTCTAGAGTATAATATTCATTGAGACACTGGTGTCTCGCCGTTTACGTGGCCGTTAGCATTTGCGTAGCCTGGGACCGCATCCGCATATAGGCAAAATCCGCTTATAAGCAAAAATTATGTTGTCAAAAACCATTTGCATATAAGCTGCGGCCACTGTATTTTGATTGCTAAAGTCTAGAAAACTTGTTTCGAAGTACATTTCTTTGACCAGAAAATGATTTTTTTCAGGACACATATATCGCTTGGTAATGTCTATGAGAAATTTAAGTCTGTTTGAAAAACAACTGCAACTTTCGCAAATTCTCGCGAAATGCAAGGGGAAAATATTCATGTTCTTAAATACACAAAAGCTTGTGACGAGTCCTCTTACATTACCCTGTCTTCGGTATTAATAATAAAATGCTCGTGGTTTTTAGAGACTGGAAATTTAAAATCAACATTGCCTCGAATAAACATTCAAACAAGTTTCAAGGCAAGGCCAAAGAAGGATATTTATGCTTTTAAAGTCGAATTGTACCAAAAAATAATAAATATTTTAAAATCTGCAAAACATGCTTAATGAATTCAAAATAACTTGCTTGGGAAAACGTATCAATTGCTCATACATTTTTCATTTGTATCAGTTTTTAGCGCAAATAGAAAGCTATAGCATTTAAACATTTCTTAACAAATAAGCGCTGACATCGCCGCGCAAAAAGTCCGCATTTGTCAATATCCCGGATGATTGTATGAGTGTAATCGGAATATAATTCTTTTTACCTGCTTTATAAATCAATGAAATATCACTATTTGATAATGTCTTATCCCAGAATGCGACCATGGCTAATTTCACTCGTCCAGACGTAACACCAGTTCCAGTCTGAAGCCCAATTTTGAAACTACTTGCTGCGTTACCTTTGCGTGCGCCACTTGTTGACCTTAAATAAGGTAAGCATACGACATTTTCATTGCAACTTAGTTTTTATAATGTAATTTAATTTACTTTTATCAGTAAAATTACTAACTAGAACGCATTCAAAGTCTGTACTTTTCCTGAAAATGTTTTAGCACGTCGCTGACTACTTTTCATATATGGATTTACCGGTGATACCATAACCTGAATAGTAAAAAGTTGACATACTTCCAACTTTTTCTCCTGTCATATAGACGGGTCTGAATAGATCAAACCTGAAACAATGCCGTTAATCCTGCCATAAAATGAAATATATAACTAATTATATAACACCTTGTTAAATTATCGTCATTTAATTGCTTGTTTCTGATCACGTGGCATTAAATAGAAATTCTCATTTTGCTGACCGTGCAATGGAAGAATGGAAGTGTATATTGCACGTTCTAGCCGTGCAAATATTTTTTACCATAACACGGTTGTTTTTGCTAAATTCAATCATTCAAATTACTAATCGTACCGTGCTCGCATGCATTTAGTCGCGATCTCCAATGATCGGGCCGACGGTATATTATTTAATTATGTGTATTAAAATTGATCTATTTTCATTTGGTGTGAATGGAACATTCCATCTATTACTGAATGAAACTATTCTTACCATTGCACGAATTAAAACATTCATTACTTGTATAACATGCAATCGCAAGATTAATGACGCGTTCTCTAAAATGCTAGGCATCAAAATATCTTCTCGGTATATTTAAAATTCTGAAGGTAGAGTGACAAAATCTACAGGCTCATCGGCACTGCCAAGGGCATGTACATCATAAATGTCTCTAATAGTAGTGCTAATATCGCTGGTATAAATAACGGTGCTTTAAAAAGTTATTCTTTAGTATTTTTGTTCTTTGAATGTTTGCATGGTGACTTTATATCTAATAAAAGATTTGGTGGAAACACCATGAGCGTAAATTTATTTATGCAAAGCTTTAGGTCCGTAAGCCCGAATTGTCATCAGTGCATATCAGACTTCTGGACCGAAAGCTTTACATAAGTAAGTTTACGTGGTATTTCCACAAAATCTTATTTTTGATATTTCTGTTTTGTTTACAAATTTTAAGCGTTTCAAGCTTGCGTGATTGAACCGGACCGGACTGGAAAATGATTCGACTCTACCCGATCGGTAATTTATAGCTCTGCAGTGGTCCAAACCCTTTCTTGTTTTTCTGAGTGAAAATTAGTTTTGGGTGGACTACAAAAACCAGAAAATATTTTGTAGCTCCCAGCTCGTAGGTTTCGCAGATTCGTTGACGATGTATGTTAGCCGGCTTGCCGAGATTGTTCGTTACTGACAAGTATACGCAACACAACGCACAACAGTTGAAGATTTGAAAGGTTTGTTTACTCGAATTCAATATCAACTAATGCTCGAATATTTAATATTTGACGTAAAACGAATGTCCTCTCGTATAAAAACTAACAAACATGTAAAATGTTCATTACTAAAGGCTCTCCTTGGTTCGCCCCAGGCTATCTTCTACAACCAGTTTAATGAGCCCACAGTAACATATTTTAAGGCTATAAACGTTGCAGCGTTTGAATGCTTTGTACATAACATTAGCTATCAGGTTTTCCTACTTTGAAACTGTACTGCAGGTCAGTTAGAAATTTTTTCAGCGTTTTCCGATAAACTTTGTGCAGCACTGAATAAAAGAATTTTTATTACCTGGTCGCTTTTATATCAAGGCCATTTACTGCCACGCTAATGCCAACGGTGTCGTTCCATCTCATTACATAATGACGCCATTCGTTCTCAACAATAGGAGCAAATGTTTTCACATAGTTCGATGTCTTCGAAACTACAAACCAGAGGTTCCGACTTTGAATGTACACGCTTAGTCCCAGATTGCTTGCTTCATCTCCGCAAGAGTCCAAAATGTTCACACGTTTGTTCCAATTGATTGCATATGCGTCAAACCAAGCCATGAAATTCAACGTTAGGCCAGAGGAACAGTAATCAGGCGATGAGAAGCATTCATCATCAAACTTGCCAAGATCAATAAACGATCCCCCACCAGAAAATTGTAGAGCAGCATTTGGCTGGTTTTTCACACCTTGAGCTAATGTTACTTTACCATTTACTTTTCCAGGCTTAGTACCAAGGATCATGTTATTATCAATAGATGACAGAGGCCAGTAGTATTTTGCACTGCCCATCCACACTAAAACGACACAACATCATGCTGTAAATGCCACTTATAACACGATGATGAATCTACATATAGCACGCAGCCAAATGACACTAATCATCATCTGAGTGCAAGGCATTTTGTAACTTTCAGGTCCATTTCAGTCGTTTTGCCCGCGCGCGACCGGAGCGTGCATTTTCAAACATTTGCTGTAATGGATGTGTAAGGCAAATCATGCACTCTTTACCCCCACAGGCAAAGCAACTGGGATGGAAAAGGGCCATAAGTATAAATAATAATACGGCAATATTACCATATACTTACTTCCAGATGGTCCAGTTTGAGCAAAATTTTTTTGGATATATGGAGCTACATCGAAACGGAACAACATATGATTTGAAAGTGTTTTCATACTTCTAATCTTTGCTATTGACGTGCACGTGAAATGCCACTCTGTATGATATATTATAGACATTTTTTATTTATAAACTGGGTTTATTCCCAAAACAAATAGCTTTTCGATCACACACAATTTCAAGGTTATTGACGCCATCTTGCGAACGAGGGCGAGGACAAGGGTGAAAACAGTATTTTCTTCCAATGGGAATAAAATACAATAATATAGAGGGCAAAAGAAACGGTTTGGCTTTATTTTCTTAATGTGTTTGCCCTTTTTTCCGCATAGCGTCGCCTAACCTTGCACCATTCCTGAAACTTGTCTTTCGTAAATGATCTAATAGCGTTCAGGGTTCATTGAGGGGTGTTTATTAGATACAAGGCGTTTATTAGATCATTTACGGTATTATACAATATTTTGATTACAAACCTCCTTTCATGCAAATAAAAGGCAGACGAGTGGAACATGGTCTGTCTTTCCAATTTCCTCCGTCATAGGAAAATTTCATCGACACGCAGGCTTTACGATCTAAAGTGAAGTTGAATATCGTCAGACAAGTGAATGAAATCTGAGTCAGTAGAACGATTCTGTTTTCTGCAAAAAGTGCTACATCCGTTATACTGCTTTAATGGGTACAGCTGATATCGAAAAATTGTTGTCCACATCAAGACAAAACCTTCCGAAAACTGCTAATCAGGTCCGATATCATGGGGGAGGGAGAGGGGCGGCAAAATGACAAATAGCTACCATCGATTTATAACATTTAGCCCACAACTAGGACGAAAAGAGCGATCAGCTAGTCGTTTGATTCATATTCTCAGTAAAAGGTTTTTGGACGTCGGCCTGTGTTCAGCACAAAGCCTGTTTTCCATGTGCTCGTAAAGCCAGGATCTTCAAAACGGTAGAAAATAAAACTGCATCAGCTAAACTAATTATTCGCGAAGGAAGTAATAGTAGATAATGCGTACGTTTTCCATGAGATTCACCGCTTAATTAAAGATAGTTATTTTGGCCAGTGAACGATACCATGACTCTTCGTATATGACAGATGTACCATAGGGAAACTAGATCATAAGCGACTGGTTTATGTACGTGATTCATAACTGATGTTATCCGCTCCATGTTGGATGAGTTTACAAAAGATTTTTCTCCTTCATATTTGGAATTCAAGTTTCATCCAACATGGCAAATCTCTTTTCTCCATATGTCAAGGGAATGGTCGGACACCATATACAGGGTGTCACAATAAAATTGTAATCCAACTTTGGAACGCTATTGTGCAGAAATTACTTGGTAAACAAAAGTAGTTTTCTGATATTTAGAACGTTCAGGCTTTTAGCTGTTGAATGGTATGTTTTTCATGACATGGAACAAAAATGAGCAAATACGAGTGCGATAAAAAGCTTGGCCAAAATTGCATTCTTTCACCTCTGCGCCTATATTGGAGATGCTAAACAAAGAAAACGCAATTAATCAATACCATGTCAAAAACTGGCTTTGTTGGGAATGATTTACATTTAAAACCTATAAACTTTCAAGATTATACTTCCACACCTTCGACGTGGCCACCATCTCTTTCAATGCACCGTTGACGCCGACGTAGCAGACTTTTCACTGCAAATTTCCAGTTTCGAAAAAGAGTTAACGAGGAATGTTCTTTGATTTATCGAGAGCTGAACCACATTTGCCTATGTGCAACATGTCGGGAAAAACTGTATATGCATACTTAATTAGAGGCCCAAGTCCCTAAGAGAGTTGAGTTTCAATAGTTTTAAACTCCAATCCTACACAGTTAATACACTTAAATGGTTTGGAAACTTCACTCAAATTCAATAACACTCACTATCTATGTTTTTGTCCAGGCTTATGCAAAAATATGGGCCCTTATTCGTCACGTGTGTATTGTTTTTTGCTCGGTATACACAATAGTTGCCTTCACAGCAATGTTATTGATTGATTTTGCTAGAAATCAATACGCACGTGACGAATAAGGGCCCATATTTTTGCATAAACGTAACCTAGCATAGATAATGAGTATTGCTGAGTTTCCAAACCATCGAAGTCTAGATAGATAGATAGATGAACTTTATTTAAACACATTAGCCTTTTCAGCAAATGCTGATTTCCAAAAGGAATGTGTAAATATTTACAACTACTTCAATAATACATACTATAAAACTAATTAATAAATATCACAATTATATACAAAATAATATTAAATAGGACTAAATTAAGGTCAAGGAGGAAACCTTACTACAGAACGACTTATACGATACCGAATTTCGTATTTCCTGTGGTATCTGGTTCCACAGTTTAGGTCCACTATATCCAAAGTTTTTTTTTTAGAAATTCAGTTTTTGGTTTTGGAATATAAAGCTTAGTTGAAGAGCCCCTCAAATTGTAATTGTGAATGGTATTCACATCTTGGAAAACTTCGCACAATTTTTGAGGGGCTAACCCATTAATTGTCTTATACATGAGTCTGGCTTTCATTTGTGCCCTACGCTCTTCAAGTGTTACCCAGCCCAGGGACTTACGAGCCAAGACAGACTGACCATGCTCATTTTTTAGGTTCATGATCAGCCTAGCTGCTCTATTTTGAAGTTTTTGCAGTCGTTCACTTAAACCTTTACCAAGTGTATCCCATACTTCACAGCAATAGTCAAAATAAGATTGGATTAGGGCATCATAAACCATACTCAAAGTACTTTGTTCAACATATTCCCTGATTCCTGTTAGAGGCGATCGAAAAAATGCGATTTTGACCAAGCTTTTTCATCGCCCTTGTCTTTGCTCATATTTTTGCTCCATATGTTATGAAACACACGTCATTCAACAGCTAAAAGCCTGATCTTTCTAAATACACTTATTAACGTAGCGATTCTTGCACAATAGCGTGCCAAAGTCGGATTGCGTTTTTTTTAGACACCCTGTGTATTATAGCCCGGTAAATTCCTGTATAAAAATGAAGAAATATTTCATACTTATCGATTCGCCAGTGTCCGGAGCTCCTGATCCCCAACTAATCAATCCATTGGCGTCATTGTTGCTCCAATAAAAGAATTTTGAATAATCACGATCATTTAGGGAGATCCAGAATTCGTTGTACGATGCGCTTAAGATTTTATTTGATATCGCTTTCTTCTCTTCTTCCGTAGTTACAGTCAGCAAGTCTCCCCCTTGCTCGAGGCATACGGACCTTGCATCTACATAATTCAACAACATCTTGACAAGAGCCTACTATACTAGATCAGACTATGTCTGAGAGAATCTCTTGAAACACAAGTGTTAACTCTATATACTTCTTTGTTCCCGTTTAAGCACCAGAGCAAAAAGCTAACGAGCTTCAAACAAAAAAAAACTACAAACGGAACCTTACGATACGGTTAAAGCAGGAAGCGGCCTTAAGGCTGTTTTCCACTTGCATATAATATCGTAGCATAGCGTAGAGTACCGTATCACATATACTTCTTTGCTCACGCTTAGTTACGCAATGGTACAGTTAGAGTAGATAACGGCCTCTACAACACACCAGATTTGAGGAAGTTGCTCGGCAATCTGACCCCAATATAAGGAGGGACAGTAGTGCCACTTACGTCGGAATCTTGAAGCTTTCCGCCAGCGTTATTTTTCGTGCGAAACGACTTTTTTTCTTTCTCTCATGAGCTTTCAGTTGCAACTAATTACTTTTTGATTAATTACTTTCGATTTGAGCAATACAAAAAGTGGCTTCGCGCGAAAAATATTGCTGGTGGAAAATAGGCTTAAAGTCCGTTTTCCATTACGCAAATTATTTCAAGCGAAAAATAAATCCAGGAATGTGATTAGCTTGCAAATATTTTGCCGCCAAAAACTCTACAGTAAACCAATCACGTGACTAGAATTATTTTTCGTTTGAAAAAATTCGCGTGGTGGAAAACTGACCTTAAGCATGTTTTCCACTAGGGATATTTTTCGTGCGAAGCGACGTTTTTGTATTGTTCAAATTGAAAGGAATTGATCAAAAACTAGTTTGTTTCAACTTAACGGTTATGAGATAAAGAAAATAAGTCGCTTCACACGAAAAAAAACGCCAGTGGAAAACAGGCTTAAAGGCAAATTTCCACTCGGCCCAAAATTTCGCACGATCGACATTTTGCCGTCGCTTTCTTTTGCTTTGTCAGCTCTCAAGCGGAACGTATATCATTGGATCTGGTTCACAGCACACATTTCAAAAGAAAGCGATCACAAAATGCCGATCGCACGACATTTTGTACTGAATGGAAATCCACCTTAACGCATTTATTGCAGCCATAGTAATTGCATCTTCTAGCCAATTAGCACGCTGTATACTGGCTGGCAGCAGCCAGTAAACTGCATATTCTTGCATAAAAATATGAGGAAACGTTGCATCTCTAAAAGGCACTACCGTCCCTCCTTACGTACACGGTGGTTTGACCACGAACTTTGTTCTACATGCACAGAGTATGATGCAGAGTTTCTCACAGCATCATACCTTCCCATTTCCTATAGTTCGAGTTAAACTGAAAACAAAGGTTTCCAGGTCCTTTCTGCCAGTTGTTTCCGGAACATTCCGGTGAGGACAGAGCTAAAAAGAACGTAATCAAAATAAAAAACGTTCAATGACAAAGACACGATTGACAGTACATTTAGAAGGAGGTATGCAAATCTTATACACATTGATGTTACCACTAAGATATTGGATTCAAAAACTAATCTATTAAATTATAAATGAGGTTGGAAATCTGCAGCTAAGTAGTCATCAGTCTATTTTTACAATCTCAGTGTATAATGTATAATACTGTACAATCTTACATCCGCACCCAGTCTTCTTTTGAAATCATCAATTGCTTACAAAACTACAGATAGTTTCTACATTCAGCAAAAAAATATTCACCTATTACTGTGCAGCCAACAAATTCCACATTCAAACAAGGATGTTTATTCCATGTATTGGGATATATTCTCAGAACACTTGCTATGAGACCCTTAGTATCGACAAGTCCCAAACCATTACTCGAGCGAGGCCTCTACATGTGATCATAAGACATGCAATTTAGCATAAAGTAAATGCAATGCACTAAAACGATAAACCGAGGCTGGTTGTTCAAAAGCTACTTAGCTTAATCTTAAGTAAAAGAAAATCTGAAGGCAAAGTTTTTTTAACGTTTTGTTTGCAAACTTGGAACTATTTTGTTTAAACAAATCTTCTCTGGATCAATAGAAGTCGTAATTTGCAAAGTTTTGAAACAAACATGTATACAAAAGACAGCTTGTTAAAATTTATTCCATGTAGAATGGTTATCCAGTGTCTAAAAACCAGCGCTAGAAGTCAATAGTTACCTTTTTTGCTAAGTAATTCCAACGTTTGTATTAAATTTACTAACCAGTACTTTTGATCCATAAAGAGATTCATAATCTTTATATGTTCTCCCGTCTCTGCTAACTCTTAGAGTGTACGTTGTCAAACTCCCTTGTGTAACAATCCGTCTAATGTCAACTATGCTAGGAAGTACAACTTGTAAATACTCTTTCTACATAAAGAGAAATGAAAACCGCCCGTACATTTAATATCTGCTACTGCACCATGTATAATGTTAGCAATATTTAAGAAATGATTTAAAACCAAAAATCAAAGGCCGTGATTTTTAATTACAAAACTGATATGTATAGTACATTGAAAAAAACAACTTAGATTATAGATGGCGAATGAGATCGTTTTGCCGTTGTTTTTAGAAAATTTGACAAGCCTGCAAGCTCGTGAGATTAAAATTTCAGGGGATTTTCCTCAGTTTCTCAGTTTATTTACCTTATCCGCTTTGGCTGGGCACCAAGATCTGTTATTGTACAAACGAGCCTGCGCCGGTCCATTGTTTTGATCTGAATTTAAGAAACTGCTGGCTGTAATTTGGGAGTCCAATATATTTCCATTCTGCATTCCAAGTGGCGTATTGCAAAACGGCAAATCTAAAATTGAAAATATCCCCAACTGAAGGTGACTGAGTAAACCTGCAGAAAAGTACAATATTGTATAAAGTGACCTCCTCTAAGCGGGTACCAAATTGGTCCCTGTTTCTTTACGACAGACAAAAAATTTGGTGGCTGCCATTTAACCTCTCTAAGGTGCACAATAAAACTGGTCTCAGGAGTGTCCTCTTTAGAGAGAATGTTAATTGTACTCCATGTTTTTGTTAGACAAGTGCAAATCAAACAGAACTTCGTATCTATACTACCTATAACAAGTTTTGGGATTTGGCATATTTTTAGAATTTATGTTTTGAAATATATATCAAGTGATTCAAAATTTTTGAATCAAAAGGTGTAATATACTTTTTCATGCGTTTGCTTGGTTTGTATATGTTGGTAAAACGTCTGTGAGTGAAGGAAAAGGAGAATTGCAAACAACGTCTTTTTTTCTTCCCATCGAAAACAACCATGCGGCTACAGGTTCGTAGTGTTTTTGCGACATGTTTTGGCAACAGATAATCATTCACTACTGACTCAGATGCTATTAGTCGTAATATCTCTGACCTTGGTATAGCAATTTTGGTAGATATGTCTAATTCAAAATGAAAACGAGTTAGTTCGACCGAACTTCTGGAGTATGTTGAATGAGAAGATAATAGTGTATGTGCACGTTTTTCATGTACAAAAACACCCCAGGCACAAAATATAGAAATGTGTTAACAAACAAATCCCATTACCTCTATGTCTCTTGCAAATGAAATTTCGTTTTAACGAACATTCTTGAACGGACCATGCGCCATCTTTCCTTGAAGCCAATGCCATCACACAGTCGGAGTTTTCTTTGTTTTCAGAAGGATTACCATTCGCCCATAATTTGTACTTTGTTTTCATTAAGTCCGAACTGTCGCCTGCCCATTTAAATACTCTTTCGTTCTTACGGTCATTGAGACCAATCCAGACTTCTGTCTTTGAATTTAATTGAATTCGTTTAGTTATGAAGTCTTGTTCACTTTGGCTCGTTATTTTAGCTAATGAAGCGAACTTTGAAGTCGACAAACAAGCAGCTTGAGCATCAACCCAGGTCATGAGTTGAGAAGAATGCATGTTGAACTGATAGCACGAATCATTGTATGGTATCCACCCTTCAGGACACATATTCTTGCCTGAAAATTACAAATACACCAGTGGTCCGAGAAGACTTTGACAAAATTGCAATGTACTAAAAACACATACTAGTCTAGCTTGCAGCTTTTGCGCTGGTCCAACATTTGGTATTCAATATGATCAATTCATGCAAAAGCCATGATGGATTTATTTTTACAATTCCTCGTTGTTAGATACTGCTTCGTTGATGCTGGATCGAGTTTTATTTCATTCAAACTTATCGTTTAACATCAGTTCAACATTGCTTGAAAGAGCAATGTTTTATATCTGTTTGTTGCTTCCGTTTAAATTGGCCTTAGAAATTTGCAAAAAAACAGCCATGCCATCTTCCTCCTTCTCCTTCTACCAGAAGTTTAAATTGTTACCTTCTTCTTTCTCACAAATGTAAGACTTCAATCCACTGCAACCTGCATCATTCCAGTATCCCGCTTGAGCATATCCATACATCTCCACACATCTTTCCACGTTCAAATTATTTGGTTCTCCAGATTGCCAGTTTTTAATGGTCATTGGATCTTTAGCACGAAATTCCCAAACCCAACGGCCAGCAACCTCAAGGTCATTCAAACCAATCCAAAAGTTCTGAACGAAAATGCAAGAAAACAAAACATTTACCGGCTGTGTGTACAGTAAAATAGTGAAACTCTTTCTGATTCAGTAAAACAGCAAACGGAACGTCTCGTAGTAATACTACGTATAAAGTTGAAATCGTACTAGACAAGCTCTTAAGATATATCTGCTGTAACTGCATGTACTACATGTGTATTTTTGCTTCACGACTAATTCTCGTACCGTTGCTTTAACAGAGTAATGATCATAGACGACAGTACTCAGGGAAGGGCCAATTGCCGAACTCATCATTTATTCCGGACATACCATGGTAAATGAACTACATGTAGCTTGTGTGCAGTTCCAGACTTCGTTGGAAGCCCGATACTCCATGCGTGTAGGCCAAACTAATTGCAGTGCTGCATGTGGTGTACGATATCTTACAGTGCTGGGCAAACTAGGAAGCATTGTTACGGGAACATTTGTGATTCGCGATGTTACCTTTTTAAATGTTTTCTTGTTTGCCCACTTGAAGAAATATATTTGCAGAAACGAAATTTGTTTCCCAAAAAGGAAAAATGTTTTCTATCGAATTCAGAACCATTTCATGTTTCCCCAAAAAATAGAATAAAACAGCACTATTATAAAGCTCTTACTTCATGTTTTGGGCGCACTGAGTTCATCAAAAAGTGTTGTTCACCGTCGTTGTCAATTCTGACCAAGTGACCACCGGTATCACGACAAGCTAGCTTTGCATTTTGCCAGTTTCTTTGATTGGAAAAAAATCTATAACAGGATCTGTTGAATGCTACCCAGCCATGGTCGCACGTCGGAGGCGGATCTGAAAAGATTATGTGAAAAAATTACAATATTTAACAAATGTAGATACAGATAGAGTTTATAGTGAGCCAAAATATAACATATGCTGCACTTTTGACTTTTCAGAACAGATACTTTGTGAGAATCTGTACCTTTAGTAGGGGAAAGAGTTCCAGAGGTTGCAATGGTTGGAAAAGGAAGACCTGAAACATAAATGCAACAATTGTTTGGTACATACTGTGCAAACTGTGCACTAGCATAAATTGTCATTGTTTAATAGTAATAGCCATTAATTGATGAGGACTGTAGATAAACAAACACAGGTTTACCGAAAAATGTACGTTGTAACGGATGACATAGACTAAATGTCCAGTTATTGCGGTTAGTTACGCTGTGGTCAGTAGCGGCTTTTAGTTTGGTAGCTGGACAAACAGCAAGAACTTATTTTTTCGAAAACCGTTCACATGCCTGTGGATCAACGATACACAAAACTTCAAAGAATCGAACCAGAACCTCCGAAATGACGCATCAGTGCTCTGACCACTGAGCTAATGAGACACACGGCTGAAACGCCACAACTCCCACATATGAGCAACGCCATCACACTCAGCACCTCACAAGGCAGACATCCCATCTACCAAACGTAGAGCAGAGCCTCTGGGATGACCTCCCACAAGCAGCAGAGTTACTCACAACTCTTGTATGCAAGGGGCATCCATGCATACGGTAATGCTTCTCCAATGCGGAGATTCGGGTTCGATTCCCCGCTGGGATGGTTAGGATATTCATGTATGCGCATCAGTGATGTCCTAATAGCTAAATCCTTTCTTCAGTTGAACGATGCATGTCTACTTTCAAAACAACGGAATGAGCACCAGCAGCGCTTTTAAAAAGAAGAGATGTCAAATATTTCAACTTGTTTCTTCAAGTTGGAAAGTATCGCAGACTTGCTTGTAGTTTGACTTGTTAATAATCTATGATAGAATGTAGTTATTAGAGCCTCGTGTACATTACACTTGCACAAAATTAGCACGGCACGGATAAAAGTTGGCACGGGTGCAGCTTCTCATAGGCACGGCGACGGAGA
>JAOBYK010710886.1:0-28400 GCA_025434845.1 Phenganax subtilis
AAGTCGGAAATAGGGTCTACAGCTCACATTTGACTCAAAGCGATTTTTAATTGACAGATGTCTGTCTGTATTTAACAGTAGATATAAATATACCGATTGTGCTTTACTTATCATTTTGCGAACGAGCGAAGCGAAAGCGGAGCGAGATAGAAAAATGATATGTGGAGCACAACCGGTATATTTATATCTACTTACGACCATTCTTACGAAGGATTCCACGTCGTCTTGATCGCAAGCTATAACGATGAAGTTTTTGTCTTTATCGTAAGGCCAAGATTGATACGTGCGATTCCACTCGTAAGTCGGACATACTAACAAAATATAATCGAAGTAACCTAGGTAGTACTTTTCGAGCATTCTTAACAAACAATACGTTTTTCCAGAACAAGTCATCCCTACTATAATCACATTAAAAGGGCTCTGCAGACTGGTTTGCTTGGTTGGCTCGTGTTAGGGTGTTAAAAAGGCTCCGCCGCTTTTTGACTTACTTGAAATTTTGCTTAAGGCTTTGAGGGCTCCTGAGGTTCTGGATTCGTCGCCTTTTCGCTTGTTTTTTGTGATTCTTGCTCCTTCATCTGGCATTCTTTATTATTAATATTTCTAATAACAACGTGTTTACCAACGATTGAGGACCCAGACAATACCCCGATGAGCAGCATATAAGGTGTAATGTATTCCACGATAAATTTTATGTCTCGTCGAAAAGGCTCGTTGTCGGAAAGTTCTTGTCCCATTCGCATAGCGTCTTCGATAAGTTCTAAATGTTGCATAAATTCCGAAAATATCCCGATCGCCATGTCCGTAAAAAGTTTGTTCGTCCTATTCAGCTGGTCTCGACTGTAGTCGTGGTAGATTTGTTCTAAGGTTTTCTCCAAGGCTTTTTTAATGCAAGATTGCGTGTATTTTATTTCTTTTGCGGAAGAAAGCTTCAGTAGCGCTTTGCAGGTGCTTTGCACCCTAGTTTCTCGAATATCTATTGGTTTTGTTTGCGATTCACTACTCTTGTTGCTCATGTATTTAAGAAAAGATTTTAATAAATTTTTAATCATTTAGTCATGAAAAAATTCGTGAATCAGCCAATCCAAGCCTAGTTTTTACAGGGAACTTGCTGTGTGCCTAACAACCGCTTGTATACATTGTCCCTCGTTACTGAAGAAATTTCAAAAAATGACTTTTAGTTTGATTTTTACCTCAAAAATTTTTCAGCTGTGAAAAATTTCCACGTTAGTGGGGGACAAAATAAACACAACGCTGAATGGTGATTGGTTGTTCGTTGCTAAGGTGCACCACGTGGGGTACCTGTTAAGAGTATAAAATAAAGCAACAACTTGAATTCTAAACCGGATTTCTTATAATTTATTTCTTAAGTTAAATATCTCAGTCTCTATTTCTTTTATCCAAAGAAGCTTTGCGTGTGTGATTTGTTCGATTGTTATATGAGGGTTCATATATCGCATTATTCTTATTTCTTGTTTTATTGTGGATAATTCTTTCTCAAATATATCTATCGCTTCTTGCACTTTTTCTGGAGACATTTTTTCCTCTTTTATTATACGTAAAAAAATGCACTTTTTATGTCATGGTTTTTAGGTGTCATAGTAGCTTATACAAATCGGGGAATCGGGTGGTAGCTCATTAAATATGCATAATAGTAGTTTATACTAAATATTTTGGGACCTCTAATTAATTATTCAAAATGGCGCTTAAGTATATTTTACTATTACAAAAATGCTGACGTTGCAAAAAAGTCGGGCCAGAACGTACAAATTCACACTACTGGTGTACCCGCGCACAGTGTGCGCACTAAGAGAGGGATGACATCGGGATATGTGCCACGGTGTGCGCACTAAATTTTGTGCGATCTAATTGGTTGACACGGCAGTATAGAACGACGATGGCGAAACGTTTTGGCGTGTAGTACTCATCTTTCATAGAGACAACTTATTTATGAAGACTTTAATATTTAAATGATGAAATGTTTGCACGGAGAGCCTGCAGCATCTTCGACAACAAAAAGCGGTTCCTTTGGGATTTGTGGTAAAAACCCAACTTGCAATTTCTTTTGCACGGAAGACGAGTGTTATCTGTTTGACAAAGAGCCATAACTGCCTGGTAATCAACGAAACAACTGCAACTGCAATGTGAAGGCCATCAAAAGCTTGCGAGGATGCGTAACGTGAAGGATTTGATGAGTCTTAGTTACAGTAGACCATTCTTCGTGTGTTCTGACAAGAAGAATCCGTGCTCTTTTTGGGTATGGGGTGACGTTAAACCTGTAATGCGACCAACGTGTCATTATGGGTTTACATGTGCCTTTCAGAAGGTTAAGAAGGAAGGCATCAACAAAGATCGGATGTTCTTTGCTGCCCAAACGGAAAAGAAACTTCATGTCGATTTTTCGAATGGGTCCCAAAGAAGATGAAAGATCACTGCCACCTGTGAGCTTTACTATTCCTGAATCTTGTAAATGAAAAACCAAAGAAGAAAAAAGTTATTTCAAACATTGCTTTGACGATCTGATGAGTAGCTTTAAGAACTTGAACACTAATTAGTTTTCAGAACATTATTCACTTGCTTGATACTTTTTATGATGTTAAATAAACACGTTTTGATTTTTATGTATTCATTGTGTTTTGGTTGGCGTGCAGGATGGAAGTGATTTTAGATGACCTGCAAAGAAATAACGTTGACATAGATATGAGAACGCAATCGTATCAAACATACTATTTACTTGAAAATCAAATGTCATTATCTCAAAGTCTGGCTGCTGATGCAAAATCTCTTCATCTGACAGAAATTTTTTCTGAGATCAATGTCATTAATTTTGGTCGTCCTATATCTTTCCTGTGCCTAGTTTATTTGATGAATGATTCTAAAGACGTGACGCGCAGAGCTGTACGCTTAGTGGCTACGCCTCTTACAAGTATCGATTGCACAAAATTTAAGATCAAAGAAAGTTTTTTCGAATGGATGATAACTGCTGTTAGACGCTTGTTTTCATTATAAAGTACTGGTGTTTGTGAAATAAGACTTATTATGTGTTTTGTTGGTGAACACGATGGATGTGAGATTTAGAACGCGTGCCAATTTTTACATTTGCGGACAAAGCCAAAGCGGAAAATCCTATTTCGCGCGTTCCATGCAACGTCATTTTAGCGAATTGTTTTATCCCGTTCCAACCAAAATAATTTACTGTTATGGAGAGTATCAAAAGGAATTTGATGAATTGTGAAACGTTTAAATGATAGAAGGCTTTCCAACTGACCTCTACGCTTTGACAGATGGTCATGACAACTCTCTAGTCGCACTGGATGACTTAGTGTTGCAGTGTTCTAATAATCAACGTGTCTCAGATCTATTTACCTGTGATTCTCATCATTGCAGTATATCTGTGCTCTACCATACCCAAAACCTATTTCCACCCGGTAAATTGTCACAAACGATAAGCCTGAATTCTCACTACATGTTGATATTCCGGAATCCACGCAATTCGCTTGGAATTACAACGCTAGCAAAACAAATGTTTCCTAAACACACCAATTACCTTTTGCAGTTGTACCATGATGCTACAAGCAAACCTTACGAATATTTGATGGTCGATTGCCATCAGCTCACGGTGGAGAACATGCGCCTCAGAACGAATATCTTGCCTGGAGAAAGACAAATTGCCTACGTGAAGCATACTTAATAAGGGTTTAGTGCGTGGCTCAAAGTGATCATTTGGAAGATGTCGAAGCGCGTGAAAGCAAGTCTTCCTTACCTACAGGTTATGGAAAAATGTACACTGAAATTTCGAAAAATGCTCATAAAACAATGTCCAACAGACAATATCACAGCTATATGCGACTGTTCAGTGAACGTACTATAAAGCGTTATCCCACTCACACCAAGTCAGAAGCGATGTCTAGCTGGCTACAAGACACATCTCCGTGCATTGGCCAATAAAAAAGTTTCAAGAAAACAAAAATAGCGGTACCTTAACCAAAAAGGTGGAAACCTGCTGATGGCTCTATTGCCCCTTACTCTAAGTGTTCTTGGAAGTCTATTTTACGATGAAACAGGCCAAACAAAAGGTACTGGTCCCTGAAGACGTGCTTCACAGACATGAACGAAAACAACGACTTGAAACGTCACCGATTACGGCCAACATGCTGCATAAAGATACCGACATGTCGAATATTTTTCAACGTACAGATATGGATGATGCAGAGAGGCAAAAGCTATACTATGCCAACTTAGAACGTTATTTAGCCTTGAGGCAGCAGAAGGGCAGTCATATTCTCACAGTTTGATAGGCCCAGGACACTGAAAAAACAGACAGCGTTATGCAAGAATTGCGCGATTCTGCTATATTGGATACTGGGCCTAAGAAAATGCAAGGAAGAGCGACGGCTATCTTGAACTGGTTGAAAGCACGACCTGACATCATCACGCAGAAAAAGACTGGACAAGTCAAACTCGAAGGTGAAAACATTCCACAATTCAACATATCTGATCTGGTCAGCGATGCATTGAGGGCGAAAAAAAATTTCAATCCGATGCGTTCCCAATAATTTTTTCGTATGTTATGAAAGATTAAGGCCTATTTCAAACGTCGGATTTGGCATGAGTCGAACGCATTCAACACAAAGCATAATGAGGCAGTAGTTCTGATTATCTTTTGTATTAAATGCATTCGACCCATGCAAAATTCGACGTTTAAAACAGGCCTAACGTGCCTAAATATCTCGTACGAAACGAAGAAAGATGGAGACAAACGCGTTTACCAGAAGAAGATGACGTTCTTTCTACACCAGGTCCCAGAAGACAAACATGTCAAACGAAGAAGAAAAAAACTAAAATACCGTTATCGCCTAAATAGCAAAACACGTGATATTGTTCAATGTAACTACTTTAAAAGAGTTATTCAATAACATGTTCCTGAAAGTTGTTATTTCAGAGTGACACACACCCACACACACATACAGTTTTTCAACATTTATTAAAGCAAACATTATTTTTTCCAACACTTTTTTCCAACACTGATTAAGGCCAACAACATTTGGCTCTGTAACATTAAATTGTTTTGTAACAGACTGAGACAATTTCGATTAAAAAGGTATCGTTATCAAATAACAGCACAATCCTTTTCATGCTCTGTCCTCGTGCTCCATGACTAAGGTAAAATATGCAATAGTGTCCACTCGTATTTGACCAAGCACGTTGCAGTTTCCGAGTGTTAAATTCCCATTCGTGAGAATGCTCACCCAAAAAGTCTTGGAATGACGCTCTGTAGAAATGAGGTGGCTGGCCATGACTGTCAAAAAATTCTCTTTTCTGATCTGATGGAAAGTAAAAAGCTACCCAATGCTTTCCAGACTCACTGTTCGGATCCGTGTTTTGCGACAAACCTGCAGGGGTATTGGTCGATCGTACGAGGTAATTTGTCACACTGAAACACTCCGCAAAACCTCTTACTCGCTGCAGGGTCCTGTTTGAGAGCACGAGTTATTTGAGCTGTGTTCATCTAGCCAGAGTAATCGTACACGACGTTTCTCTCTGCATCAATTTTAATAATATTTTCAAATTCCCCATAACAGACGAGACTCACGGCTGTTGTTGGTGCTGAAGAGAACCTGATGTCAACTGCGAGATTTCCTCTTTGCATGGCATAGAAATGAGGCGACGATCTGCACATATTGGCGGTCAGATCGAATGCGTATATGGCACAACCTTTTGAAACTTCTTCTCGGGATATATCATTTCTGCAGTCGTAATACATTCTTCCCGTGCTAGAAAACAGCGTGCACAAGGCTTCAACATACCTAGTATTTCCACCAAGCGTCAGTTGCATCAGCTTGAATGGTATTTCTTCTCCATTCACGCAGACACCGATAGATGATACGCTGAAGAGTTGAAAGTTGAACGGATTCTTCTTGTATGCCCCGTTGAACGCTTCGCTTTTGATCAATCCAAAGACAAACGATTTTGGTACAAGACCGCAAAAGACATTATCTTTTGTCAAGGAGGGATTTCCCGATGCAATAATAATGCTCTTGCACTCGACGCGACTTACAGGATAGGTAGCCGGTCCCTTTTTCAATGCAAGTTCGTGAGCCATGGAAATGCGCAGGCTCACTTTCACCGTGCGTAACTTGAGATAAGCATCGACCAGTTTTACTCTGTAATCGGCATCGTCTTCAGAGGCCATGAGACAAAACACGTTGCTACTTTGATTCAGCACAACTTTCAAGTCAACAAAACTGAGCAGGAGACGTTCGGTGAAAAACAATTTGCTGAATATGGGTCCTGCCATCTCCATTACTCCACTCGCCTTGCTGAAGGCATATCTCGATTGAAGACCAGCATTGTGCGCTGTTCTTAGTGTTGGATCTGCCACGTCCATTTTCCCTACCGCATCTTTGTAAAATAGAGCTGCAGCGAGTTGAGATGCCTTGGCCACCGGACCATAGTGGAGGAGGGTTTCCAGGTAGGCCTGGTAAGCATACGTTCCTGTAGCCTGTGTGACCTGTTTTCCTTTCAATACACGTCGACTTGCCTGAACAGACTATGCAAGAAATTGTCCACCACCCAAACCCTTTCGGTGCCGCTAATAGCTGTGCCATCTGCTTTTGTCACATTTTTTCTTACCACGAGAATCGTTTTCAACAAATCAATATAATCTTCAGTGCCTGAAGACATGAACGTGATTGCCCCTCGCCCCATCCGATACGCTAGAAACAGGCTGATGGTTGATCCAGCGCCCTTTTTTGAAACTAACTTGTGTTGGAGGCACAGAAAATAGATTGAGGTCAGATTTTGTGCATTCTTCCTACTTGGAATGTACGAAATTCATGTTTATCCAAATATATCTTTTTCAGGAGTTGTTTTCCGTTTCTTTGTCCGAGTAGTTCTAGTAGCAGGAAGAGTGGGCTTTCTCTTTTTACCACGTCCTGTTTGTTTCTTCACTTGAGCGATAACTTTCTCTTTGGGAACATTGGCAGCTTCTTTAACTCGTGTTTTTGCTGCTTCTTTTACGTTTTTACCCGCTAGGACATCGCCCAAACGGTCTGCACCGCTCATCAAGGCAAGTTTTCCAAGGGCTTTTGCTCCACTTTTAGCCATCGGCAGGATCGCTCTTGCCACGCATCGAAACAGCTCCCTTAGTCCATAACCCATCTGACCATGTCCGACTTGTTATGCACTCCGTATGAAAACGGGCATCCCACGATCACGTTGTTGATCCAGATAGTAACGCACCTACGGATTCTCAGGCATCTTTAAATGAAATAACTCTGCTTTCTAGAGTACAGTGCCCCGATTACCTTTCCACTTTCAAATGGCGCTGGATCGCCTGTGTCGTTCCTTAAAAGAATATCTACGCCCTTGAATGATTTTGTTTGCGCAGGTACGTACTGTATGTTTGTGAACACTTTCGTAATGGCATCACCAGACTTTCCCTCAACCGGTATGGCTTGGAGTAAAGGGGCGCTCGTATCTCCCATGAATTCAGGTTGAACGATATCGCAATGCACGTAAATGGCTGCGAGGCCAAACAAGCCTACCATGTAAAGGCCTTCGGTCATTTTCTTAATTGTAATGTATTTTCGTCCAAATCCTAACATGATAGACATTCTTCGTCCTAAGGACAATTGTTGATCTTTTCAAGGTTACTTTTACTCTTTCCATTCGAGGATTAAAGGTTACTTTGATATTATTTCCAATATCTTTTGCTAAGGCTCCATTGATGGCCTTGATAAGCTCCAACACTGTGTTGTAGTAACTGTAATCCACAGAAACAGCATGAAAAACAATACCGTCGTCAGTGTAATAAATATGTCGATCACAACCCTTGGCTAAAGTATACCAGGTGTTTAGATAAAAAATGGAGTACAAACCAACTTCCCAATCACCATGCAAGTCAATGGCCTGTCGTACATTCACACGATAATTACCTGTTTTGTTATTGGGAAAGATGTTCGTCGGTACATTGCTAGGCAGCGTAGGATAAAAATGTGTTCCGCTCGTGACGACATGCACACGAAAGTGACATCACAGTCGAGGGTTTAAATCTTATTTATTTCTGAATCAGATACCTAAAAGTTAAATTTATTTGGGTACCCTAACCATTTTACAAGGTATAGTACATTATCGCCACTACCATGCTTCTTCAGAATTTTTTCTATTCCATAGACCTCATCTGGTTTGATAATCTTCTGTATTTCGTCATGGTAGAACGTCCCTTTAAGTTCCTCCTTTTCATAGTCTTTGAGTTTACATACAGACGGGTAGCGAGGCCCTTGTTTGCTGACGGTGAAGATTTCTTTCCAGAAATTTGGCAAGTAGTCTTTTTCAAACTGTCGTTAGATTTTACTAATTTTCACTTGATCACCTACTCGCAACTTGTACTTTACATTGCTTGTAGCTTTGTGGTCATCATACAACGTATGCCAGACTGTCTTTACGTTTTCAGCATTAACATCTGCTGGCTTTGTTTTAATGCTATGATGGACACTATGATTATAGGAATACACTAAATCAGGCAACACGTCAATGTATCTCATGGTTTTCCTGGCTGTAAATTATCCCCACATTTTCGTTTTTAACGTGCGGATCAAACGTTCCACAATAGAGGCTTTCGTTTTGTTATACGAGTTGTAAAGTTATACGAGTTGTAAAGTGTCTAGGGAACTAGCTGGTTTCATCGATTTGGGTGACCGCATCACCAACATTTCCAATCTCGCTGATGAAGATCCCATAGCAACACATGCATTGGCATTTCTTGTGATGGGATTATGCACTAATTTAAGCATATCATTGAATATTTTTTCACAGGAAATATCACCTCATTCCAGATAATGCTTCTCTTCTGGAGAACTGTCGTTCTGCTTCAAGTGTCGCTCAATCTTCGTGTGCGTGCGGCTGTGAATGATAGCGCTTCCCTCAACCAAAAGTTTTTCAACTTCCTTCCAAGTTTTCAGATGAAATGAATTATAATGTGGTGTATAAAACACCCAATATTTTTGCACTATCTCTATACAGTTTTTTTTCCACTGATTTCCACCTCTTCTGAAGACAGTCTGCAACTGAGTGTCTAATTCTGGTTATAGAAGTCGCACTCATCTTATGGGGAATGAAGGGCAGTATCTGGTACTTCAGCTTATAGCAGATCGCTTCTACAGCGACCAAGAAGTTTCTCAGAACACCATCCCTAAACCGTCATTAGATCATATTTTGTTGACCTCCTTCAGAGAAATGAACGTTAAGCTAGCATTCCTGGTCCTCTGCAAATCAGTCGCCATTGCCCAGTGAGAAAGTAGCAAAGAGGGCGCAAGTGGTACTAGGCAATGCTGTGAAATGATGAACGAATTCTCTGACTGTACCAATGTGAAGTCACAAACTGAGCATGATAGAAAAAGGAATCCATTCATCAAGCCATACGAGTCTTCTAAAGATGACAAATTGACATGGTTGAAAGATGTATTCCTAAATTACCTGGAAAGCTGGATACAGAGTACTCTGGCGCGTCAAGGAATGTACACATCCAACGCTGGACAGAAAATGTTTATCTCTTGCCAAATCTCTGAAGGCCTGACTGAAGATTGCTGTGAACACTCACCTTGCTGCAATTAAATTTATGATCATTGAGGGATTTAAATATGTCTTTGCAGAGAGATTTATGCAGGAAGTACTTGAAGATTACTTTGAACACCAAAGAGAGAAAGGAAGAGGGAGAGATAATTCAACGGCTCTGCAGTTTGCATACCATGATCTGACAATAGCTTCCCTACAAGACAATGCCCCAATAATTAGAGAAAATGTAGGTGGACTTTACTAGAGAGTAGAATCGTATCCGGCGAGGAAAGAACCCGTAAGAAACCGTCAAAGGAAGTAATTTGAACAGGACAGACAGGAACTGTCAGAACAATAGACTTTTTCCCAAATACTGTAGACATAACAACCTAGTTTTCAGGGCTAGGGGCTTTCTTAATGGTCCTTGCTTCGTTTTAAGTCCATTTGTAACGATTTAATTTTCGTGTGTTTTTTCTTTATTTTGCATTTCCTAATATAATCCTTGCATAAGAAAATGAGCAAACACAAATATACAATTTCACAATGTTTTGCAAGCATAACTTCTGGGTATAACTTGATTCTCCTATGCCAGAATCCAGCAAAATGTTATATCTCACAGGGATTTGACGACTGGAGTGCTTAATGTCGACTCACATATGATCTCAGCTCGTATATTTCCTAACACTAGTTTGCTATCCCCAATATTTTTTCTAAAGCAAATTTCGGCTTCTTTTACAATTCCCACAAGATGATGGCTAAGAGAAACAAGACCTCCTCTGCCATGAGCTATAATAATATTATTGTCCGATTCGGTCAATTTTAAAGCGTGTAATAGAGCTTGTAATTCCTCCTCACATTCATTCTGATTTCTAAATCTAGTCTTCTGGTATAGCTTTGAAACTATATACCCTGCAACAGCGGAAAGAGGACCACGTTGCGATGGGTCAAGTTTTAAGACAATAGTTGTAGTTGTTCCCGTTGATATAGCTTCCACCTTTTCCCAATGTTGGCAAGTCTTGAAATACCAGCTAAACGATCTGCAATCTCCATCATAATTTGATTTGCAGCATTAGAATCTGGACAATTTAAATATTTGCTCGAATTGGGGATTAATCCATAGACTACTTCAAGTATGTGTATTGGTTTCTTTTGCAACAGAATTTGTTGTACAATAGCAGTACAGCATAAAAAAAAGCTTTGTTGCAAGAGGCATTTTTAACCATTTTATTAATTCAAGATCGTACAAATCTTCCGGGATTGGACGAAATTTGATTGCCATGGCATTACCAGGTAGATTTTCTAATGATAGATTGACTGCTGTGTCTTTGTCCGATTCGGTTGCACAATGATATCTGGTCAGTGTCCAGCTCGTCCGTTTCTGTGACTAAGACCGCGAGTTATACATTTAGATTGAAGTCATTGTTTGACTCCTTGCCTATATTTTTGAAATCTTCATCAGTGATATCCTCAGGAAAGTCCAGAATGCTGCCAGTGTCAGCTTCTTAATTGCTCTGTAACATAACCTTTGTTTCTTCAACTTTTTCTAGCCTTTACTATGTAAAATGATAAAATATTTTAAACGGCAAGTTGCATTGTATCAAATTTCACCATATCACCATATTCCGTTTTACTCTTGGCATACCTTTTATTGATCACGTGATCGAAATGAAATTCAGTTCCCAATATATATTTCTGAGGGCTTTGAAGTTTTCTGGCTAGCCTAACCATTCCACTTCCATGGACTGAGGTTTAAGCTTTCCTACTAAGGACTCTAATTGTTTGTGCAAGCACCATATCTGTTGCTTCCACTAGTGGATGGGAGACTGTACCTCAAAAAGTTTTCCACTTGGAAGTTGCACCGTTATTTTGATGGATTCCTATTCCATCCGAATAAAGGTTATAAAGGTGCATGGACTTTCACATTTTTCAGGGGCTAAAAGCCCGTGTAGATCTTGCGATGCCTGCTCAATGGCCTTCATGGAGTTATGGCAGGTTAAAGTTCCAGCAGTACCAAAGGCAATATAATCGAAATAATGAAGCAAATCTGGATGGGCATAAGCATGAATCAGAATCCACTTGAACATCCACTACGCTATTATAAATGTTAGATCCATTGTGAAATCAAAATGGTTGGGCAAGATCAATGAAGTATTTATTATGCCATTGCATACACAATAGATATCTCTACTCTGGGTGAATTGGTAAAATGCGATATGCCTTTTGAATGTCCATTTTTGCCATGAGCGTGCCTCTTCCAGTATGAATAATCATATTAATAGCGTACTGGACTGAAATGTGTAGAACCGGGAAGTCAGATTTGGAAATTTCATCACTGATACTGTGATTTAGAGAAAACGATAAATCTAGAATAAAGTGCCATGCATTGCATTTGCTCTCCTTTGGTATCACAACAATACGACTAAGCTGGTTATTGAAAAAAGGTGGTTTTTCAAATAGGGCCAGCCACACAGTGCACCTGAACTTTTTCTGCCAAGTATTTATCAACAAACTGAGGATGTGCATGTGCAGAGAAACAGTTGGTTTTTGCTGGTTGTAATGTAACACAATTAGAGGTAAAACCGACACAAAAACCTTAGCAGTGTCAATTGTCTACATAATGAACTTAATTGCTATCCGGGTGTGCATTCAAAACAGCAAAAAGCACTAAATGTTTATTGGAAAATTACCTACAATGGCTGTGAAGAGGTGAAAATTCTGAGATGAGTTATTCGCTGACAAATTAGGTGAAGAATCTTTCCATGCTGTAGTGTTGAGCATAATTTATAATAATTACCAGAAACACGTGACTGGAGGACATAGGTGATAGATATAGAAAAATTAGATTGCTGACGTATACCTAGCACACGTGGGGCCTGCATGAAAAATCTAATATGATGGAACAAGAGAGCATAAAGACTATAGATTGCATTATGAGAATGAAGTTTTTCGCAGTTCTTGCCATCCTATTGTTTCGAAACTCATTGGCTCAAGTTTGTGAGGATGAAAAACGTATCCCAAAGATTTTGAGCATATATTTGAGGGCACTGAATGAAAAGAGGCGACTTTAGCCATCGATAAAAGTTCTTATCGAGTGCTCACTTGGTCAGTTCCAGCATTGCGTTACCAGAAACACTGTACTGTGTTAATATCCAGCGTGTTGAATGACCTACTATATTTTCAAAAAACGATCTGAAAGCAGCATAGGAAAAGCATGATTAAGAATCGTGGCAATCGCATTTAATCAGGGCGTGAAAGATTCAGTCACTGGGATTGATGGAATGGACATTTGTATTTATAGTGTCCAGCCCAGTCAAGATTGTTTATTGCTATTGAGTGGATTTTCTCGCACCTTTTTTTACCGACTACTCATGAATTAATAACCTTTCAGCTGTAATTTTTAGTCAGTATCCATTAACGAGTCTTGTATGCGCGTGTTCAAGTGTATAAAAATTTTGATTAGTCTCAACTGGGAGAGAACAAAAACAAACGCTAAGTAGACTACTTTGATAATCAGTAAGATTTTATGTTTCGGGCTAATTGTCAATTTTAGTGTTGGTTCTTTATTGCTATTTAAATGTAATGTATGTTCTTATTTTGTAAAGTCGTATCAGTGATACATCATCTGTAATTTAGTGTACATCACTAATGCTGCATCTCTAATTTAGTATAATACCATCAGCTATCATCTCTATTGTAGTACCATATTATCCTCTATCGTCTATAAGCTAGTATCACCATTGTGTATTTACACAGTATGCTAGTGTAAGTGATATTTTCTATTGCAAACAAGTTTGATAAATATTTTTTGAAATGCACTCATGATAATTTTTGTATGGAGCTTGGATATTTACTGAACTACTTTACAAGGAGTTTAAGTTCAACTATTAAAGAATGAAGCACTTAGTAAAATAAATAGGCTAACAAAATTTACTGAGTACCATGAGTCCATTCCAAGTAAATCTATAGCAAATTTGCACTACATGTGCTGGATACTTTTGTATCCTAGTCAACTATCAAGCATATTCAGCAGTAAACGCTGGAGCTTCTGCAAGAGAATCCATTTTAGCACACTTGACAATCTTGGCTGGACACTAAATATGCATTTCATCAATCCAAGTTACCGAGTCTTTAACGCCCTGATTAAATGCGAGTGCCACGATTCTTACTCATGCTATTCCTATGCTGCTTTCAGAACGTTTCTTGAAAATATAGTAGGTCATTCAACACGCTTGATATTAACATAGTGCAGTGTTTCTGGCATCGCAATACTTGAACTAACCAAGTAACTCCAGCATACGAACTTTTATCGATGGATAAATTCGCATCTGTTCATCCAATACCCTCAAAAATATGCTCAAAATCTTTGCGGTACGTTTCTCATCCTCTCAAAACTTGATCCAATGAATTTTGAAACAATAGGATGGCAAGAACTGCAAAAAACCTCATTCTCGTAAGACAGTCTATAGTCTTCTTACCCTCTTGTTCCACCATATTGGATTTTTCATACAGGACCCACGCGAGCTAAGTATATGTCGTCAGCAATCTTGATTGCTTATATGTACGCCATAGATATAAAAAGCATGTGACAATTACATGTGTTCTTTTGTCATTGATATTCTCACATACGATTTGAAACATGTACTATTGGCGATGAGGGTATAAAATCATAAGTATTTTCAGTACACATTAAACTCGATTTTGGCCAAAGATTCACCTGGACAACTTATACTTTATGTATGTATGTAAGTAGATAGAAAAACCTGTCTTCGGCCACATTTTCTGCTCAAAACCTGTGTTTTGCCACAAATTCTGTTCAGCCACAAATTCTGCCACAATATTCTACCATAGTCCATCCATAAAATCGTCTCCAACACGTTTTTCACCTTATTACATAATATAATCAACATTATGTAATACAACCTTTAAAATCCAATCTTTTTATCATTCGATATAATACTTAAACGGCCATCTTAAATTGATAACAAGCTTACTAAATTTTTTGTTTTTCAGTTCTAAAACAAGCTTGTGCTTTTCTTCCTTGGAAACGTTTCCGAGGTAGTTTTCAAAAACGAGTTCCATATCTTTCTTATTCGGATTATAAAAAGTAACCAAACGAGAAATATTATCTCGAAAAGGTTTGGCGATAGAATTTAATTGTTGCATAATAACCACAATACTTAGTCCAAAATGTCTAGCACTAAATGCCAGATTAACGAGCTCGGAAGTTCTCTTTTTAACAAACTCGGTGTTGGCACAATCATCCAAAATAAATAAGCTTTTACTTCCTTTAGCACTATCCACCACTAATTTTAAGCAAGCTTCTACTTTGGATTGCTCGCAATTTAAAACGAAAAAATGATCATCTTCGTTATATTTCCAATCCGTATAAGTTTTATTCCAAATATAAGTAGGACAAATTAGAAAAATATTCTCAAAAACTCCAAAATATTTTTTCTCCAACGTGTCTAGCAAATACCAAGTTTTCCCGCAACACGTCATGCCTACGATAATCATGTTAAAACATTCTTCAAAAATGCGTTTTTTATCAATATTAATTTTTGAGTTTTTGCTCAGATTTTTCAAGACTAGTCTGGATTTTTTGTTGTCGTTTCTGAAGGTGATTCTGTTCTCCATTTATTTAAATTATTGGAGATTTTGTTAATCATAACATGTTTTCCTACGGTGATAACTCCAGAACTTATTCCTGTAAAAGGAATCAATGGCCTAATGTATCCTATAACTTTTTCCAAATCCGATCTCAATAGTTCATTAGATAATAACCCTTCCGCAAGACTTTCTTCGGATTTTACCAAGTCTACTTTTTTTAAGAACTCACTTAATTTTTCCAGAAATAATTTTATAATCACCTTATTAATTGCCTCTAATTTCTTAGCTCCGTATTTATTTTTTATACTTAAAAGTACTTTTCTAGAAGCCTTTTTTATGGAGGAAACACTTTGTTTAATCTCTCCTTTTTCCGACAAATTAACCAATTCTTCTCTAAGTTGATCATAATATTCTTTTTCTTCAAACTCGGTTTCGTCAAATTCCGTCATTTATTTAACAAGGTTCTTTTTTTTAATAATGTACACTTTCCAACATTTTATTTCTAAAGTTCACCAATCCATCGGTCACTACAAAAATGTGACAAATTACATTTGCAGATGTAACCTTTTTCTTGATTTCCAACAGCACACCATTTTGAGTATTTAAAAGTTTTTTCCCAGCACCCACAACAAGTTTGTCTTCCGTTGTTCTCAAATCCACCACCAAAGCAAACTTGTCTTTAAAGAATTTTCTAATCGTCATATTACTGGGTTCGTATTCTAATTCACTTTTATGTTCGAAAAATCGTTTGGCTTCATCATAGAGGTCTTCTTTCTTGATTCCTTGTCCATACACGGAATTTGGAACACCCTCGATCGTAATCTTGACACTTTCGATATTGGGATACACAAATTCTTCGGAATCATCCCCAGATTTTTTTCTAAACAGCATCACCACAGCACTCATACTTTTTCTCGGTAAATTAATGGTTTCGTTGATTAAAGTACTAGCTTTATCCCACTCGACATTTTTCAACAATGTGACATGTTCGAATGTCAAACTTTTTCCCAATTTGTAACCCATGATACTTTCATTTGCCAAGTTTTGATCTTGAATTTTTTCATATTCTAATTCTACGTTCTCTGAACCATATCCTTCCACAGACTCACCGCTTTGTGCTTTCATAATTTTATCGGCACTTGGAAAAGTAATCCTAAATTGAATGTTATTATTTAAAGCTGAAGGAAAAAACAACCCATGATCTCCTAAGATTTTATCCAGTTTAATTTTCTGTTTTGTATCTAAAATAACTGCAATAAGAGCATCCGAAACCTTTTGAGCATCTCCTGATTTTGCTCCACCATCATCTTTGGAAATTAACTTTCTAGTATTTTTATTAGCAATCCCAAAATCCACCATTTCATCGCGAGTTCTTTCTGGCAACCACAAGTCTTTATAAGTTTCAAAAGTAGAATTTTCCGAATTATCAAACACGATTTCACCTCCTATACTGACCACGAGTCTTTTCAAAAGTTGTTTCCCCAGATTGTTCAAGTACCAAGACTTGGTATTTCCATTTTTAAAATCAAATTTCAAGTTTAGCGATTTAGGCACCAAGCAATCGTCTTTATTTAATTTTGGAAGATCTACGTAAAGTTCTTCTCCAGGATTTACTTTATTAGGATTAAAAGTAATTAAATGTTTAGATCTTTGACCTTTAATGTTGCTCGTATTTTTCTTTCTGAAATCGGGTTTAAGAGAAGTATTAGTACTCATTTATTTATCTAAAAAAAAAAACTAATATAATTTTTTAACTAAGAAAAGAACGACAAAAACTATAGTAAAAAAATTTTGTTCGAGTAAGAAGCATAGTAAAATTAATACACCCCAAAGCTGATCTGGAAAATAATATAGACTTAAAAAACTATTCTTAATATTATTTCTTAAAAAAGAAAAGACTTTAGTAGGAATAAGAAGAAGTTCTTTATAAAAAGACAACTCATATTCTTTTTCTCCACTAATATAATAATCTTTTTTTCATTGAAGAAAAAAAGGAGCTCTCGTTTTTTTGGAGATTAAATAGGATCCACCTTGCGATGCCAAGGCTAAGAAGAAAGTTCCTCCAGAAAAATAAACGGATGCAAAAACTAAACTCGATACTGCGTAGCCAAGTATATGACTTAGCCATTTTTTTTCTGTTTCAAATGCTTCGATTTGAGATTGAGTAATCAAATCTTTTTTTCATAAAAGAATCTCAAGATAAAATCCGAAACCAAGTCGAAAATACTTTTCTCAAAACTTAACCCTACTATTTTTTTTATAGTTATAAGATTTATTCTTACCATTCCAATTTCGGTTTTCAACTTATAAATGGAATCTTTTGTTAGATTTTTCTCATCCAATTTTTTCATCATGCGATTAGAAATATAAAAACATTCATTTAGACTTGCAATTGAAACTTTTTTATTTTTTACCAGTTCTTTAGTTTTTCTTAAAAGAGCTCTACTTAATAAAAAAATTGTCGCATCATCGTGAACAAGTTCTTGGTAAAAAACTTTTTTCTTCATTAAAATAATAATAGATTTTATAATCGAGTTGATTTCTTTAATTTTCTCCTTTAAATCCATTTATTATAATAAGAAAAAACAAACTTAAGAATAACAAACTTGAAAAAACAAACTTATAAAAAACAAACTAAAGTTCCACGTTTCCTCGGTTTTTTTTATTATTTTTGTTCTTCCTATACGAGACTTGAGCTCGGAAAACAAACTTATTATAAGCTTAATTTTATTAAAACTCGTCCAAAGACGTTCCAGAATAAATCGCAAACTAGACCAAAAACTAAACCCAAAAACTAAACCGAAAACGTTCCAGAATAAATCGCAAACTAGACCAAAAACTAAACCAAAAACTAGACCGAAAACGTTCCAAACTAAACCAAACACTAGACCAAAAACTAGACCAAAAACGTTCCAAACTAAACCAAATCGTTTCCCAAGTATAATCAAATAAGAATTTGTCTAATATCTTCAAGTCTGTTAAAACTCGTCTAATCCTTTGTTAATTTCATATGTGCTTTCCTTAATAAAGTTTATTATTATTCCGATTACATATACAAAATCTTCGATAAACGTTCCAAATAGATTTCCTATAATATCAAAAAAAACTATAAGGCTTTTATTTACAAAATACTTAGAATCTTCCAAAGGATAAAAATAATTGTAAAGATCGTCCGAGTATCTTCCAAATATTAATTTATAAGTTTTTTCATTTTCCATTTATTTATAGTGAATAAGAATCAAGCTCAAAATTAATATAAAAATTCCAATAGTTTTAAACTTTTCCCAGTAAGTATTTTTCATTTATTTAAATAAGTTTTTTATTAATATAATTATTACAAGAATAGTTGACAAGATGATAAAAACAGCAAGTTTTAAACTTTGATAAGACATAAAATTTAAAGAATCTTCCGCTAAAGACAATGTTTTTCTTAAAGGCTCTAATAATACCGAAACACTCTTGGTGATATCTTTACTTTGTGCCAGAATTTTTCTGGAATGCGCTATCAAGTCTCGTACATCTTGAACCGTATCTTTCGTCTTTCTAGTAATGGTTATAACAAATGTAACGAGTCCCGTAAGCAATCCAAAAACTCCCACGCCAAAATTAAATTTGTTATTGAGAATAAATCGCTTTAATCTTTGTAAACGAGTTAGTTCATCACGATCGATATATTTTTCCAACCCTTCTCGTAATTGTACGAGTTTCAATTTTGCACCATCTTGAAGTCTTATTTTTTCTTTTGAAAGTTCGATTACTTTTTGAATAGTATTTATAAATTCTTTTCTCTTTGGATCGTTTTCATTGATTAGTTTTCTTCTCCAATATAATCTATCCTTTTCTAAAACATTTAATTTTTCTTGGTTAGAATTTCCTTCTGGGAAAACGATCTGATGAAGCTCTAAGTTTTATTCCGAGGTAAAAACTCGTTCGTAATCTGGATCTAAAAAGAGTTCTTCTAAAATGGCTTGATTCTCTGCTCCAATTTTTCGGGAAAATCCTTCTCGAATATCTTTTATAAGCTCATCTTTAGCAAAAGATTCTTCTACCATTGTTTCAAAATCAGTTTCTCTACTTAGAGGTTGTAATTCTATACTTTTCTCAATTTCAGATCTATTCGTGGAGATTCTTTCTCTATTACTTTGCTCTGATAATAAATTAAATTCTCGAATAAGCTCACTCATTTCTGGAGTTCTATCATAAACAACATCTAACTGAGGAGTCTTGTTAATAACGGGCTTATTTTTAAAACTTGCCCCGATAATTTCAGAATCTTTATTTATATTAATCTTGAAATTTTCTAGTAATTCTTTAGAAGCTTTTCCATCCATTGCATCTACATCCAATCCCATAAGTGACTTTAGAAATACTTTTTTATAAATTAGATTTTGCTCGGTTTTATCAGGACTTAAAAGTTGATCCACGTTTATTTTCAAATCGTTATTATAAGCTTCATCCCAAGTATAATCATTTTCAAGTTCGTTTTCAGGATCGTACGCAGAATTATCTATAATTGGAAAGTCTACGTTTTTCGCTGGATCGTTTTCAAGTTCGTTTTCAAGGTCGTTTTCAAGGTCGTTTTCAAGATCGTTTTCGGGATCGTACGCAGGATGATCTATAATTGGAAACTCTACTTCTTCTTCTGGATAATTTTTATCATCCCAAATAGATTCTTCTTCTTTAAAACTTGCTCCAGGATTTTCCATTTTATTAAAGAACTATTATTTGATTTCGGCAAGTTCTTGTTCGTAAAATCTTCCCAAAATTGTTTTATCCCTGAGAGATAATTCGTACATGTTAAGATCTCCGTAAAAAACGTTACTAATCTCGAAAATTTCTTTTCCAAAGCTTTTAGAATAAGCTTTCTTAAAAGCTTTTCGTGTTGTTTTCCGTAATACTATACTCTAACTTTGGTTCCGACTTTATATCTAGGTGCTTTATATTCTCCTAAATCTTTTCCAAATATATTGAGCCATACTGGATCCGAGTTATTTTTATCGACCTCGTTCGGTTTCATCTTGATCTTTCTATGATAAGAGTTATTATAATTTTCCAACAAATCATTTAAAACATCGATCCAGTTTTTAGTATCATGCTTATCAAAGTATTTCCACATGATAGATTTTAAAGTTTTATTAAATCTTTCTACGACAGCAGCTTTTTTTCCTCTTCTTTCGTAATCCTTTTTAGGAATAAAACCTTTATCGGGGTATTTTTGTTTTATATGTTCCGAAGCGAAATAAGCATGTCTTCCAGATTTTGGCATTTGTTCCGTAGAGAAAAACTCGATATTTCTTTCGGAGAGCATTTCGTAAACCAGTTTATTATGAAACTCGTTGGCATCATCAAACTGAATTACATCTGGATATTACTCGAATCTTTCCCGAAATTCTTCTAGTAAAATTTCTAAAGCTTTCGAGACATCTCGACCGGTTTTTGACACGGTTCCCAGTGGAAATCCAAATCTGGACAAAATTTCTATTCCAGTCATGATCTATTTAAAAGGCTTGTTTTGTTTTACCAAATTGCTCATGTCTACGAGATCTACTTGTAATTGCCGTCCTAGATTATTGACCCAAGTTTTTGAAAACTTGAATTTTTTACGGTTCTTTTATGACTCGTAAAAACATCCTGAGATTTTAACCAAGTTTTTATAAAGTTTAAAGAAATAACGACTCCAGGATATTTTTCTTTTACTTTTCTGTATAATGATTCCGCAGATCTATATCCTTTTTTTGGATCATAATATAAATCTCGTAGAATCATTTCTTTACCGATCAGATCAGTATTTTCCATTTTATTTTATATAAATTTCTAACAAAACCTGTCCAGAAAATTCTAGATTATTATTCGTCTTTATTTCAAAACAAAGGTTATTATAAACTCCTTCGTAAACTTCCACAAAACTTTCCACATCCTTATATCTTGTGACGGTACCAGATAAGGACTGTTCCGTGGTAATGGGAAGGTTAATCATGGAAGAACTTAATTTTCCATCTCCAAAATTTTTTGACTTATTTACTTTACCGCAGTTTATAGAAATATATTTGAGTCCAAGATAAAAATTTGTTTCTTTATCGGATTTATATTTTTGATTAGGTGAAAAAAGTTTATTATTATTAAATCCTAAAAGTTGACCAAATGTCTTCAAGTTTACGTCATAATTATTTTTATTTACAAGCTCGCACTCGTTTTTTGTGGGTAGTTTTTCCAGTTCTAATTTATGTTTTAAAAGTTCTTTTTTTAATTGATCAAAGTTATAAAATCCTGGAGTAAATTTAATCTCGTTAGTCCCTCCCGTTATAATATCGTTATAGTTTTTTATGATGTTTTTCACGTTCCAAAATATGGTAGCATTTTTTACAAAAAACATATCCCCAGGATTTATTCTCAAATTTCTTTCTAAAAAGATTTCTTTAGAATTTTTATCTAAAAATACAGTTAGTTTTTTCATTTATTTAAGCATTTTTTAATAAGATTCGTTTTTAAATAAATGGAAATAAGATCGGACTTTTTATTTCCTCAACTAAATCCCATGTTTAAAAAATATTACGGAAAAGACTACCTACAAGCAAGAAAATTAATAGACACTTGGGATAAATCCGAAGCACAGAAAGGATTTTTAAAGAAATATCCTCATGCAAATCTGAAAAAATGTAGTTTTAAAGCCAGTGTTTCTAAGAATCTTGCTTTAATAGATCACGTTTATTATCATGCTAGTCCTAAATATAATTATGAAATAAATACTTGGGCTTTTAAACATAATAAAGATTGGCCAAAAGATTTAGACGCCAGAAAAGATCTTTATTGGACTCCACAAATCTGGAATTATTTTGGAAGTATTAGTTCTTTAAAATTAGAAAAGAACCACACGGTTTTTGATTTTACTAGTGTTAACATTTGCGTACGCGAACAAGATTATTTTAAAAGTAAGTTTCCAGAACTCGATATAAAATATTCTGGGAATAACAAAGACATTAGAAAAGCTGATTTTGATTACGTAAACGATTCTTATTTTACGAGTTTATTATCGGCTTACGTGTTAAGTTATTTGGGAGGATTGTCTATAACACATTTTATTAACGTAAAACAACCTAAAATAATTTCTTCCTTAGCAATGTATTATTTTTATTACCATATGAGAAAATTTTTAAGGTATCCTCAGAAATTAAAACCTTTTGTGAACGATACTATTATAAAACAACTTAGCAAGCATATCCCCGTAAGCAAAGTTTGGAAAAGTACTTTTTTACATACAAAAACGAGGATCTACAGAGTAACCTCCAGAGCTCGTAAAGCACATCCTTTAGGAGTTAGGAATTTCCACGAACACATGACTAAAAATCACACCAGACAATTGGGAATAAGTTACCAATATGTCGATAAAATTATTAATCATAGTAACGATGATTGGAAAATGTTTATCAAGAAAGATTCTGATGGTTTAACAGAACTTGGTCAAAAACTATTTCAAGAATCCGTAGAATCTTATGTTTATTCTATTTTAGGAGCACGGGCAAATACTAGATGGAATATAGTAAATTTTGGAGCAAAAAGTTTACAAACCCAAGACGTGTTTCATAAATTAGTAGAAAACACTATTATTCAAAATGATTCTTCAATGACGATTTCTAATATGAGATTAGCTATAAAAAATACAAACGTAATTCTTAACATGATGATAAGTCCTGGAATTATTTTGATTCCGAGTAATGTGATTATTATCAAGGATCCTATTCATGGATATAATAATATTCTTACTTTGGCTTCGGACGAAATGAAATTTGGAGTCAACAAAATCTTAAACAAACTAAACCCAAAACCGAAACTTATACCTGAACTTAAACCCGAACCAAACCCAAAACATAGACATGAACGAATACCTGAACTAAACCCAAAACAGAAACAGAAACATAAACATGAACTTATACCCGTTAACAACACCGGTTTAATTCCTTATAAACCTAATAATTTTTTTCCGCAAGTAAATTACTTTTATGGAATACTTGGAGTACTATTTGGATTTTTCATCTTGTAAAATAAATGGGAAACTGCATAAAAAAAGAAACTCACACTTTGTTTTTAGATAATCCAGAAAAGCCTGGCGAAATTATTAAAGAAGTCGAGAACAAAACTTATTGTAATTGTTTTTCTAGATTTGGAAGAAATGGTACAAGATTTAACCTAGAAGGAAACTTGGAATTTTCTTCTAAAAGAAGAACAGATGTAAAAAAGATGGATAAATAAATGGAAAAAGGTTATTCTTTCTTTTATGGTCGTCTAGAAGAACAAAATAAAACGATCAAATTACAAGAAGAAAAATTTAAAAACATCAAGCAAAAACAGCAAGATTTAAAAAATCTATATGATATTTTTACTAATATTTTAGGAAATTATAAAATGAAATTAGATCGTATTTCTTTAGATCTAAGTTTAGAGAAGCAAGAAACTAAAGAAAATAAAAAAAGGATATCTTCAAATCGGAAAATCATCGTAATCAACAAACAAAAAATGAACGATTTTAAACAAAATCATAGTTTTATGTGTACTTTTAAATATTCGAATTTAGCTAATAATGTTTGAGCAAAACCTTCTAGTAATAGAACGGGATATCCTGGAACATTTTTAAGCTTTCCCATTTTAAATTCCGAAACAAAAATCAAGCTTTTACATCATGTTTTTGACAACGAAGCTCCCATTTTAAATCTGGATCTAGAGTACGAAGCGCACATCGTTTTTAAAGACGAATCAAAAACTAGTTTCTTATTACATAAAGAAGATTTCTTAAATATAAAAAAAGTAGAAAACTCTTATATTTTAGAAATTAATAAAGAAATTAAATTAGTCGATCACGTAAGTAATCTAGATAATATTTCGATGTTTTATATAAAGTGTCGTCAAATTAACATGGTAGGGATTCCTAACGATTCCAAGTTGTATGTTTTTATGGAATCTTAAAAAAAAATAATATATAGATTAATAAATGGAAACAGTTCCAGAAACAGTTCCAGAAACAGTTTCAGTCAATAAAAAGAAAAAGTTCGAACCCACCGAAAAACAAGAAAAAGGATTCGAAAAAATGTCGGAAATTTCGGAAAAAGCAAAAGCTAGAAGAAGAAATTATTATAAAGAAGAAATAAATTCTTGGGAGAGTTCTTGGTTTAGTAGAAAAAATATCCTGATAGGAAACTTAACAACGCTCGTTTTTGTATGTTCTGTTTTATGTCTTAAAATAAACAATAATCCCGAAAAACTTCCCGAAAACCTTTCCAAAAAACTTCCCGAAAACCTTCCCAAAGCAAAATCTAACTTTTTGATTAACTTTGATTAAACGATCTAATACTTTGTTTTTTTTTATATATAAATAAAATGAGTACTATTCCTGAAAATTTTTCAAAAAGAATTTCATATCATCTTACAGAATCTCTAATCGAATCTTCTATTGCAGCATTATTGAGTCTTGGAATTAATAAACTTACTGGAGAAACTTTACTTTCTATAAAAAGTTTTAAAGATCTCTTCAAGCTCGTACTGATTATTTTCTTGACGGCTATCCTTACGGAGAATGTAAAAATGAGCGAAAGTTGGCGAAAAATGAAAGATCTGGATCCCAAAAAGAAATCTTAAAATAAATGAGTTCTATGATTGCTGGAGGATTATTCAACGCATTTGCTTTTGCTGGAGCAGGATTTTTATATAGTAAGTTAAATCATAACGGTTATGAAGAAGAAATGAATCGTCATAATTTAGCTATGGAAAAATTAGCTCGAGATAAAGAATCATGGTTTGAAAAAGAAACCGAAAGAAAAGCTAAATTAGCACGATATAGATTAGAACTCTCCGATGCTAATAAAAATCTTCAACAAACGAATAAGAATATTCTAGCGTTACAACGTGTTAAAAGTTTAGAACCTAAATTAGAGCATTATTATCAACCTGGAGAAGAAATGAAAAATTATATAAAACTCGTGAAAAATGGAACTATAATCTGTCTAAGTGCTGTATTAGGAAAAATAATAAACATTTTAATTTAAGAAAAAAAAACAATTTATAATCTGGATCAAAGATTATAAATGGATTGACTTACTTAAAATGATAGACCCTGAAAACTTGTACCTTTTCTGTTTTTATTCGCTGTTTTTATTCGTCAATGTTTTTCTTATATTAGACCATAAAACATTTGGAAATTCAATGTTTTTCTTTTGTATTGTTATATCTATTTTTCAATTTGGATATTTATCTAAATTGTATTATAGAATGATATAACTTTTTTTCTATCCTTGGAATGTCTTTTGTTTTATAGTTTTGATTTTTTAAGAGCTTTCTTCTCATGATTCGTAAGTAGTTTTGTAAAAAATCAACGGAATTCCTATTTATTTTCTTGTCGATATTCTTGAGTTCTTTGTTTAATATTTCTTCAAATCTGAAAAATGGAACGCGATTGAATTTTTTCTTTTGCATCTTCAAGGTTCTAATAATCTTGCCCTTTTTTAAAACCAGGAAACAATTCTTACAAATAATAGTACTCATCATCATTCCCGATTTTATAAGGATGGAGGAAAAAGTTCGCAATCTGGACATTTTATGTTGGTTAAGTTTTTTATCATTGTTTTAAATTCTTGTTTGTTTCTTTGTTGTTTTAAAAGCTTGTTTTTTTCTTGTATAGCTTCTTTTCTAGTTAAAAACAGAAATTGTTTGATAAATAACCACGAGCTTTCTTGTTTCTTAAACTTTCTAATCAAGTCTAGTAAGTGATTAGTAGACTTGATTTCTCGATGTAATACGGATAAATGTTTTCTCGTATCGAGTTTAAAATTGAATATTTTTTTCTTTATAATGGATTTTACTAGAAATGTTGTGGGTTTTCTATGGAATAGTTTTTTAGGATCATATAGTTTAAGAAACATTTTTAGAGTCTTTTGTTCGAGATTTTTCATAAGTTCGATGATTTTTCAAGAATAACATTTATTTTTTTTAAAACCTTAAAGTGATAGAACAACATAATTTTTAAAAAAAAATTTTTTATCCATTTATTTTCCTCCTATAATAAATGGATAAGAATTTTAAAAGAAAGTTAAGAAACACTACTATTATGATAGCAAATCAAATTTTAGAAACAAATTATACAAAAAAGAAACAATTTTATTCCCATTTAGATCGAGAGCAAGATAAAATTAAAGTGCAAATTAAAGCACAAAACGAGAAATTTGAAAATTTAAAAACTAATCTCCCACATATTAAAAGATTTAGAGTTAAGAAAAAACACGATTAAATTCTATTAGTACATTAAAGCAAATTAGAAAAAAGGATATTTATAATCTTAAAAACTATGTTAAAAAAGGAAATTTAAAAACTTATTTAGATAATATGATTAAGTTTAGATTAGAACCTTTACAAGAACCTAAATATAATATTGTATTAGAAAAGTCTTCTTTAGAAGGAAAAGTAAACGATTATGTTATAGGAAATATAAAACAATCGGAAAAGGTTTTTAAGTTTTTATCAAACTCTAAAACGCAAATTATAGAATTCATCAGTCAAAATTTGACTGATACAAAGATACAACTTTGTCTCGTTTGTAAAACGGTTAAGAGAGATCTTTCTACCGGGATAATTATAGAAAATAAATTGACACATTTTAAAAGTAAACAAATAATTTTCCTCAAAGGAACAAATGTTGAAGAAGAGGTTCAAAAAATGATGGAGAAAATGTTGGATTCTTTAGCAAAATATCAAAAAAATGGTTCTGGATGGCAATTGGAAAAAATAATAAATCTCGAAATTCGTTCAGTAAAATTTAATCCAATAAAAGGAGGAACTTTTTTCGAGACTCCTAGAAATATTGCACTAAAAAAAGCAATCGTAAATTTAAAAAATGATGATAATCAATGTTTTAAATGGAGCGTAACCTATGCCTTACTTGGAAATGTAAATAAGAATTCAAATAGAATAACAAAATATCTAAAAGAAAAAAGTAAAGAGCTTTGTTGGGAAAATATAAATTTCCCAACGAGCTTAAATTATATAAACACGTTTGAAAAAAATAATCCTAATATATTTGTTAATGTTTTTGGAGAAACGCGTGGAATTGTTTCTCCTTTAAGGATTTCTAAACACAACGCTTTGCAAACCGACCAAAAAATTATCAGACTTTTATTATTAGAAGATCAACATTATACAGCCATAAATAACATGAGTAGACTCGTAAAATCTCAAGTAACTAAGGAATGTAGAAAATATCATATTTGCGATAGGTGTGTAAATTATTTTGCAACCGAAAAACTTCTTAGAAAATATTTCGAGTATTGTGAAAAGGAAAGACCTTTAAAAATTTTAATGCCAAAAGAAGGAGATATTATAGAATTTAAAAATTATCATCATCAAGAAAAAGTTCCGTTTGTATTTTACGTAGATTTGGAATGTTATCTTAAAAGCGTAGATATTAAAAAATGAGAAAGTACGAATTTATATCAAAAACATATTCCGATTGGTTTTGGAATTTATCTTAAGAGTTTCAACGAAAACATATTTCCTTCAAAATTATTTACTTATTACGAAACGGATCCCGAAAACGATCCCGAAAACAAAAGAGAAATAACTCAAATTTTAATTGATAAATTGGAAAAAATAACGAAAGAAATTTACCTCAAGTTTAAGTTTCCAAAAAAAATTGTTATGACAAAAAAGATGTGATAAACTTTTCTGAAGCAAATGTTTGTCACATTTGTGAAAAAGAATTATTAGAAAACAAAGTAAAAGATCATTGTCATCACACTGGAAGATATAGAGGTGCTGCTCACGAAAAATGTAATATTTCTTATAAAAAGCCCGATTTTATTCCGGTATTTATCCATAATTTTGAACGATATGACTCGCATTTGTTTATAAGAAACTTGGGAATTTCCGAAGGAGAAATTAATTGCATTGCTAAAAATGAAGAAAAATATATAAGTTTTACTAAAGAAATTACCGTGGACAAATACATTTCTAAAAAAGATGGAAAAGAAAAACAGGTTAAAAAAAAATTAAGATTCTTAGATTCCTTTAAATTCATGGCAAGTGCACTTGAAACCTTGGCAAATAATTTAGAAAGCACTCCAGAATTAGATTCTTATTTTAAAGATCCCGAAAAAATAAAGTTATTAAAAAGAAAAGGTGTATTTCCTTACGATTATGTCGATAATATCGAACGTTTACGGGAGAAAGTTCTTCCAAAATTTAAAGATTTTTATAGTAAACTA
>JAOBYK010711997.1:0-28399 GCA_025434845.1 Phenganax subtilis
ACAGTTTAGAAATGATAAAACTATCCTGGATAAAAATTAAAAATGGTTCATTTAATTTGGGTTTCCTCTTGTAGTAACACTGGATCAATAAGAAGAGATGACTCTTACTGGATCTCTAGGAAGAACAGTTTAGAACTGATAGAACTATCCAGTGTTTGTTGTAGATATTGATAATTTACATCCATTTTCTAGTCGGAAGTTTGGTCCAAAGGGACTCCAAGTTGTTCAGTGAGTGTAGAATGGTATTACCAGTTTCAAGAGGGTTTCTGTTCGAACTTGACTTCATATATTCTCGCTGCGTGTAAGAACATGGCTAAGGTGGTGCTGAGTTACTGGCAAACTGGCTTAGTGCTCAGATTTGGGGAGGTTGATGTGATGTTAGCGTCAAATGATCGACTTTTTCACCTCAAAGCACGTTGTAAGATCGTTGAAAGCAACAAGCAGGCATTAAATATTGCTTGGTGTACTTTAGCACAATTTATACTCATCACGGAGAACTATTTGGCTAACTTTCCTGGATTGTATTATCAAGTGAGTAAGTTCTTTGAAAGTTTGCATGGTGATTATCTATATTTTAATGATGCTTTGCACTGATGACGGTCCGGGCTTACGGACCGAAAGCTTTGCATCTATAAATTTACGTGGTGTTTCCACAAAACTGTACATTAAAATATCAAGTGAGTACTAAATTTTCTTCAATTGTCTCATTTTCTATATCCTTTTATGTAGTTTTTCTCTCTCTCTAGTTTGGAAGTACAAAGACTTCAAGATGTGTGCACGAATTAATATTGTCGAATGCAACTCAAGATTCTGATCAAACTTTGTGGCTCATTCCTTCATTTCGTAAGCTAACATTCGTTTATTTTAAGCGTTGTCAAGACAGTTGCTAGTAATATTTTTTCGTTTAGATATTGCAAACAATGGAGAAACAATTATACCCCAGGATCTGAAGGATTGGACGCAGAATTTATCAGGTAACATAAAACTTACTATAGGATAGGAATTTAGTACCTTGGGAATTAATATTTCATGTTATTTTAGAGAAGTCGAGAATTTGTATCAGTTACGAACTCTGTCACAAAGAAGAAGCGGAGGCCCTGAATTCGAGTCTTGAGAAGTTTGGGTTTGATGTGAAACATGTGCCGTCAGACGTGAAAGATGAGTTCCAGCGGTGTTCAGTCGTACTCATGCTTCTTACGAAATCGTAAGTAAATTATCAAACATGTACCTCTTGTTCAATCTGAAAGACGAAAAACAATCTTAATACTATTAGGCACAGTCTTTTTAAAAGAATCCAAATTAATGAAGTAAAAGTCTTGATAAAATTAATTGATTTGTCCATGTGTTGATTAAAGAATCTTTCTAGCACCTGGCAGATTCATTAATCATTACCACACTTGTGCAAAACTTTCACTTCAACGTGGAAATTAATTTTGAAACACTTTTGTTATGCAAAATAAGAGTTCATATGGAGTCACTGAATAATTGAAAACAGGTTAACCGGACCTGATAAATGTTGAATCTTTATTAGCATCTTTTAAGTAAGCTCCGGTAGTTGTACCACTCGCTTACTTTCTTGACAAATGATGCTCTAAAAAGGCATATGAATACTTGAGCGAGAATTTTAGTTTTTCGGTTTTCAATAATCGTGTGTAAGTGTCTCATCGAGTAATAAGTTTACAGCACAGCAAAACTGTTTAGTAACCATCTATCACATCGTCTTTTTCTTTCAGATATGTTGAAGATTCACAGTTTCAAGAGAATGTTAAAGTTATTGAAAGCTTGGGCAAGCCTCTCCTAGGTGCGTATTTTGAGCAAGACTTGAGTTGCGCTTTGCGGAACACTATAGATCTATGTGACGGTTCTGGGTCTGGGAACTCGCATATATTTCACTCAGAACAACTGAAATCACTTGTCACCCAGTGCAACACGCTTATTTACAGTGCAGGAAACATTGAACCGTTTTCTGAGCCTGCAGTCTATCCCGAATTGCACTCGGTTGCCTCTTGTGTGCCCGTGATGGATGCTGGTCAACAAGCAGATAATGAATTGAACAGAAAACATCACGTGCAGTTTGTTAGTGATCACGTTCCTGATCACATGACTGAGAGCCAAATTAAACCTTTGGCAGGCTGTACTGTTGCGGCTGCAATGGTTGGTGCAGCTGCAGAGCACCTGAATCTGACGAGAAAGGCAAGTTCTGCAGGCATGAGGGCTGCAAATGCAACAGCTAAGGTAGCTCGAGCAGTCGCCCATGGCGATGCTGATGCCGCTACTAATGCTCTGAATGACGTTGTCAAAATTGTTGATGCTCTTGCTTTGAAACAAAAAGATTTTGATAGTGCCCCAAAAAGCAAAACTTGTGTGATACTATAGTACAAAATGATGCAATTCAATATGAAAATATTATCGAGTTCACAAATGCCCTAAATACCGTTTAAAATACCTCGGTCTATACTGAAAATGGATTTGTAAATACTAGCGAACAGCTAGGTGCAAAATGTCTTTGAAATATTAGAGAAATATAGGAGAAATATTGCTCGATTTGAATTGTTACGGTAATGAGTCTGGAATGTTATGCATTTATTACGCTGTCTATTGCATAATTATTGCTGGCTGTATCGCATATTGGGCTTGTAGAGCTTAAATAGACTAGCTGTTATATGCGAATGAGTGAATATATGAATAATTCATAGCTTATTCAAAGACAATCCTTCAAACTAAGGGAATAAGTTTGTAAGTAACTTTCGACAACTTTCCCAACGGTTTCTGGTGACAACGTAAACAAGGCCCCTTTTTATACTGGCGCGCACCTGAAGCTAAATATAGTGTTGACTAAGTTTGGATAGGATAGCAGCCAATCAGGATTTACCTTTCCGCCTGACGTAATTAACTAACGGAATATTCACTGAGCGCAGTACGTCATGTATTCACACTGGACTATGAATATATTACTGAGTTTAAAAATACCCTAAATATTATTTAAAATACCTTGATCTGCGCTGAATACCAATTTATGAAGACTATTGAACAGTTAGGTGCTAAATTTCTTTGAAATATTAGAGAAATATAGGAGTAATATGGCTCAATTTGAAGAGTTAATGAGCCTGGAATGTCATGTATTTATTACCCTGTCTATTGCATAATTATTGCTGGCTGTATCGTGTGAAGCGCCATCAGTGCCAAAAAAGCTTTTTTAACTTTAGCTAGACACATTCTATATTTGATACAAAATGTATGTCAGAATCAAAAGTCAATATCAGAAAAAAATTTATATCTGAATAAAATCATAATAAAAAATGTATATCAGAATCAAAAGAGTGTACGCCAAAATAAAATGTCTTTACGAAAATCAAGTCTACATAGTACTCAACTGACAATTCTTTCACGTAAATGAAATAATATTGTGTACATGAATATAGAATTTTGTATCAAATATAGAATGTGTCTAGCTAAAGTTAAAAAAGCTTTTTTGGCACTGATGGCGCTTCATAGTATCGCACATATTGGGCTTGTAGAGCTTAAATAGACTAGCTGTTATATGCAAATGAGTGAATATATGAATAATGCATAGCTTATACGAGGACAATCTTTCAAACAACGGGAACAAGTTCACAAACCTGCTGTCGACGACTTTCCCAACGGTTTCTACTAGTGACAACATAAACAAGGCCGCCTTTTATACTAGCGCGCTCCCTGAGCTAAGAATAACTCTGACTACATTCAAATAGAATATCAGCCAATCAGGATTCATATTTCCAACCGGACGTAACGGAATATTCACTGAACTCAATATGTATTCATGCTGGATATGAATATATCATTGAATTCAAAAATGCCCCAAAATACATGAATCGATAGTGAAGATCGATTTGTAAAAACTATTCAACAGCTGTGTGACAAATCTTTTTGACGCATAAGAGAAGTATGGCTCGATTTTTATGTAATATTTATGAGGCTTATACATATATGTCCATTGCAAATTATTGCTTGATGAATGGCGTATTGGGCTTGTGGAGCATAATAGACTTGCAACCATATTGAAACATGTGAGAATATGAATAATTCATAGCTTGTTCGTGGACATTCTTTTTGACAACGGCAACGATGATATACTCAGCTCTCGACGACTTTCTTAACGGATTCTAGCGCCGAAAACGTAAGTAATTACGTAAACAACGCAGCCTTTTATACCGGCGCGCTCCGCAAGCTAAAAATAATGCTGATTAAATTCAAGTAGAATATTAGCCAATCAGGCTTCACCACTGGGCTTCACAAATACACCTGACGTTACGGAAAACTCTCCTAGTTTAACATGGAGTTTGATAACCAATAGTAAGGAAGTTTTATAAGGAAATTTAGGGAATTGAGGAAGAGATGGATCACGTGACTTCACATTTTTCTCATAGTAATTGTCTCATAAGTGGCGTTGTAAAATTTCTTCCAAAAAATCGCTTTTTCCTATATTTTTAAACGTTTTTTCGCTTTCCCAAATCGGCTGATGGTCTCTTGCTCTTGAGCTGTTTGTCATTTTTATTGAGAGGTAAAGAATTTACGATCAATTTCCTATTATTGTGTATTTATTGTATAAACAAAACTGAGTCTTTGAAGTATAAACAAAACTTGTATTTTTGTAAAATTCTGTGACTTTGAAACTTCAGTCGACACTCAGTTGACGTATTTAGTAGTTTCTTTGCATTTTAATAATTTCTTATGGTGACTAACCAACAATATACTTCAATTTGTATTGTGTTTGAAGTTCGTTCTTTATAATGTACATAGCGGTGTTTGAAGTATATGCGGGAACAGAAAGGCCAGAACATGACAATGTTCTGGCCTTTCTGTTCCCGCATATACTGGCCAAGACTAGAAGAAAGTTTAGGGCTAATGCAGTTTAGCAGACACCTTACGACGCTGACCATCCAAAAAACATACTATTAGATTGAAAAATGCTGAGCCCACAAACCAGCCTTGCTCTAACCTGGTGTTCGCTAAACTGTATTCTAGCTGAAAGTTTAAAAATTAAAGAAAAAATTTGTCTTTAGTATTTCTTGTAATTTGTGGTATAGCTTCACAAAAGTGTCCTTTTTGTAGGAATTTCATACAATTTGTGACTCTCTAATAGTAACCATTTAGTCCATTATGTAACTTGTTTAAAACTATTTTATGATTATTCCCTTTTCAAGATATTTTATGCTGGACAACCTTGACAGAAGGTTTTGTTCAACAATAGATAATATGTTTCCCTAAGGACCTACTAGTAATGTCAAGTTGGCCCATGATGGGTAAAATCGTCTGGGGCTGGTTTTTTCAAAGCTGGGGTAGCATTCTCCCTGGGTTAACAAAAAGTTTGAAGCAAAATTTTTGGCCACTTGCTTACCAACTTGACAAAATTTTTTCATAAAGCTAATCTACGTAAAAAGATGCCTTTATTTGCAAAGTTTTGAAACAAATGGACGTACAGAAATGCACAAACCATACAGCTGGTTAAATTTTAACTCAGGGTTTATGCTAACCCAGCTTTGAACAACCAGCCCCTGGTGTTGAACAGAGTAAAATAAAAATGGATAAGTAGGGTGCATTGCCTGTCTGAGCTAAAAAAAAACCAACTTCATGAGGAAATTACATTTTCAGAGTGAGAAAGAGAATGATTTGGACAATATTATTTCATGTGATGCTGTTTTCTTCAGGTAAGTTGTGATGATTTTGTAGCAACCATTAAAGCAATGCCCTGATTAGTTGATTCTATATTTTGAATTATTTTAGTGGTTAATGGTGCTGAAGAGATCCAACCTGAACTCATCACAATTGAGAATAATGACTACCGTGGTTACCTAGATAAATTTAAGGGCTTCAGATGTCAAGCAAAGGGCACTAATTTAAAGTATTCTTGGAAACACAATGACATTGTTATTGATCCTAATTACATATTAAAGTTTCCATTCACTAACCAATCAACATTAGAACCACTGGAAGCCAATATTGACACCAACTATGAAGGATTTTACCAGTGTTATGTCACAAATAAAATTGGGACTATATTTGGACGAAAAGCAATAGTGAAGTTTACAAGTATGTTGCGTTTTAGTTATATGTAGATTAGTTGAACTAATATGAGCCTTCGTGCAACTGTCATTAAGGGAAGCACTTTTCATGACTAAGGACGTGTCTTGAAATTAGTGTTGTTTAGTCAACTAATCTAAAACTAAAGCCCAGTATTTTAGTCAACCCTGGAGCAATTAGTCAACTAAAACTAAATTGTAACTTAAGCATTTTAAGAAATTGAGACTTTAACTAAATAGTAACTAATATATTTTGTGAGAGGGAGACAATAACTAAACAACAACTAAAACTAGAACTAGAACTAAACGAAAACTAAAACAAAATCACTAGTTTGTACTAGAACTGAACTGAAACTAAGATAAAATTATTAGTTTGACTAGAACTAAACGAAAACTAAACCAGACTAAAACAACACTATCTTGAATTTCGTGTGAAATGAGTAGTCAACTGCTACAGTGATAGTTCACTGGGTGGGTAAGGATATGTATGTACATAGGGAAACAAATGAGTCAGTTTCTGTATCAACATGAAAAGTGTAATGCAATTTAGGTTAAATCCATACTAGAATTAGTGCTGTAGAAATGATAAAATTTTGATGGATAACTAGGTTCATTTTCATTTTTAGTTGTGGGCAGATTTCTGGACAGAACTCCAGAGGTAACTCGCTCTGTGGATATTGGCAAACCTTTGACAATAGATTGTCCTGAGCATGACAAGAGTCAAAATGTTCAATATAATTGGGTTTATAATCAAGCAGGGACTCCTGTACCTTTACCTGGAAGCAGAAACTATTTTGTCTCGCAAAACGGCACATTATATTTCTCAGTACTTGAAGAAGGTGACTATAATTTCATCAAGGATAATGATGGCATAATGTGCCAGCAACAAGCAAATGTTCCTGGAGAACTTAGCAGAATTTTACAAAGTCAAAAAATTAAACTATCTCGGAGCTTGGGTCAAAGCAGTATGTACATTCTTTAATTTTATTATTGGTTGAAACTTGCCATGATTTGTGAACTTTTGCTCGTCCCAATGATATTCTGTCAGTATCACTATTTTCTTAATCTAGCTCCCATTGCCAGAAAACCGGAAATTAAGATGACTCTTAGAGATGAAACAATCTTCGTTGGCAGCAACCAATTATTACTACGATGTGGTGCTATTGGATAGTGAGTACATCTCAGTGACGTTAGGCTGTTCTTAAAATTACTCATTAACCAGTACAAGTCACCCAAATAAATAAACCTTCTCAGCATAGACAGAGTGTACTTATAGCGTTGCTAGTGAATAGGCTAGAAATTTGACTTAGTCTCACTTAGTAATGAGGACAAATTATTGATCAAAGTATTTGATGTAAGCTGAATGTTATTGCAATGCATTACATTGACTTGTGATTTGTGTTGTTTAGTCCTGCGCCTGAATTGAAATGGTATGCACTTAGCTCCGGTACACCACAAGAAATCACGGCAGATATGCCTGATTTCAAACTCGAAAGATTCAACCAAGTTCTGACAATTAAAAATCTTGCGGCTGATAAGGCTGGAAGATATAAATGTGTTGCAAAGAACCGTGTAGGGGAGGCTGAGACAATAAGTCGTGTTAAAGTTGCAGGTAAGTTTAAACTCTACTACTGAAGCATTCTCTGTCTCCTGTGGGATTCAAATTAGCAAAGTTTGGTACTTTATTCCATCTACTCACAAAAAGGAAGCATTGGGTTGGGTTGGTAATCACTGGGTTAAGAAGAGAGATCGCCAGATACAGTAGTAATGGTAACCCATATGTACAGCTATAACAAAGTCATGTTCCCTCTTGATAAGTAGCATCATCTGGGAGTAAGCAGAGTCAGTGGTTTATTGTACTCCAATGTCAAAAAAAATAAAATACTCATATTTTTTTCTTCAGAGAGGCCACAATGGACTTCAGATGGAGAGTTGCATGATGTTGAACCAGCATTGTACAGCAGACTTGAATGGAAGTGCGCTGCATTCGGTGGAGTGTCTTACGGGTGGTACAAGAACGGAGAACCCCTGCCGGACAGGTATCAACAATTCATCTTATTATCTTTACAAATTGTTTAGTTGCTGTGTTTAGTTTCTATTTGACAAGTAAAATTGTCTGGTGTTAGTTAGACTGGTTTAAATGATGTGGTGTGGTGCAACAAAGACAAACTTGCTCAAGTAAAGAGGAATTAATTGTTTGTTTCTAGGTCTGCTGATGGGAATATGATAATTGAAGAAAAAGACAGTATGTCATATTTGATCATTAAGAATGTCACAACTTTGCACAATGGAATGTATGAATGTGTTGCGTCAAATGAACTCGATCAAATCTACGCCATTGGTCGTCTGCAAGTGAAAGGTATGCATTGTGGGTAATTCTTGGTCAGATAATCATTGTTTAGTCCGTTAAGTCATGTTGTTACTTGTATACATTGCACTCTAACGTCGAACTGTTTTACTTTCCAGGATGTAACTCTTAATATGACTTTAATTATGACGTGCCTGTGTTTTATTGTTTTGTAGAGAAGAAACCCGAATTTACTGAGAGAATGGGTCCAGTGACATTGATTAAGTCAAGAAGTGGCATCATAGTCTGTCCAGTGGTTGCTTCGCCTGCACCTGAGATCACTTGGAGAAAGAATGACCAAATTGTGCTTAGAGTCGGCAGATCTAGCGCTCTAAATGACAAGCGTTACAAGATAGCTTCAAATAAGCTGGATTTACTTATTCCTAATGTGACTGACTCGGATGGGGGCACTTATACATGTGTGGCTGAGAACAGAAAGGGAGAGGCTGAAGACTCCAGTGTTGTCACGGTCGGAGGTTAGTTATAAAACATACAGGCTTTACTGCTCCACTTGTTGGAAGCGAGATAAATATGATCAATAATTTCATAATAATATCATATCAGAATTAATTTGTGCGTTGACCTACTATCTCACTTGTATTTAGCTGATATTACATGGAAAAACGCGCCAGTTGATAATCGTAATGTAACAGTTACGTTGAGATATGAAATTGATTGCGAGGCTGAAGGTGATCCAAGTTATGAAGTGACCTATCGCTGGCTACGTAATGGTCTACCACTTGATTACAATGCCAGAATACACTGGGTGAAAGATTCTCATCGATTGGTCATCTTAGATGCAATTGTAAGTAGTTAGTTCGCTCTTGAGGATTTTTAGACAACAACAGATAATGGACAGCTTGCAGTTATAATAACAGAATAATTTACAATAAATTCCTTTCTTAATATGTGTAGTAGTCTTGTATCTGTTGGAAGGGTATAGACTTCTATATTTAACGACCTTTCGCTGCCCTGTGAGCCTTACTAAAACCCAACGATAATAAGAAGTATTTCCTAACTACAGAGTACCAAAGATCACTTTTGTCTGTTATATTTGCAAGAAAGTTGTTATAATGAAGTATTTGGTTCTTCAGGTGTCAGACACTGGTACCTACACATGCATTGCCTCCGCTGAGACACCGCTGTACATTGAGAAACGAAGAGACGCGGAAATTGTCGTCAAAGGTGAGATCCAAAAAACTTGAAAATTGCAGTTTGTTTACATTGCCATTCCACTGATCATTGTGTACCTTGCAGCGCCAGCCGACCCTCCTGACTACGTGTGGATCTCAGAAGGAAGTTGCTGGGATGGCGATGCGCAACTGGCTTGGAGGGCTGGGGCCTTAAACAATGAAGAAGTGTACGAGTACTGGATCGACTGGTCTACAACTTATAATCCTACAAACTGGACACGACTTCCTAAAGTCCGTGAGGAAGACACGCGAACTAAAGTTATACCACTTCCTTTTGATTTGCTGCCGCCATTTTCTCAAATTTCGTTCCGAATCACAGTATTCAATCGCATTGGAGCAGGGGAACCAAGTATTCCCACGAACCCTTCAGATTGCATCACTAAGCCTGCTGGTAAGTCACACGTGAGATGAACGCTTTCAATTTGACAGAACACAACCTCCTATAGTAATACTCGATCAATTAGCGAGGACTCTTATGGATCTCTAGGAAGAACAGTTTAGAACTGATAGAATTATCCAGTATAAATTTAGTAAGTTTAGTTTAGGTTTCCTCTTGTAGTAATACTGGATCAAAAAGGAGTGACTCGTACTAGATCTCTTAGGAAGAATAACTTAATACTGATAGAACTATACAGCATGAATATCGTTTAGTTCAGTTCACGTTTCCTTCTGTAGAAACACTCGATCATTAAAAAGTTAAGAATTATCGATGCTGTAATAAGTTCTTTGAACGTTTGCATAGTGATTACTATTCAAATATATAGTTTTGTGGAAACACCAGGTGAATTTATTAATGCATAGCTTTCGGTTCTTTCGTTTGCACTGATGACGGTCCGGGCTTACGGACCGAGAGCTTTGCATTAACAAATTCACCTGGTGTTTCCACGAAACTATATATTAGAATTATCGATGTGTTATTTCAGCTCCTCCGTTTTCTCCGAAGATGATCATGGGGGTTCCTAAAGGACCAAATACTCTTGAATTACAGTGGACGGTTTGTTTGTCTTCGTTTACTTTTCAACAGAAAGCTCATTGTAGGAACTTTGAAGTTTGCTGTGTTTTCAGACGATTTTTCATTGACTACGTGTATGGTAAACATGCTTCGTTATGTAGTATACTGATGCTATTTTTTTTGCTTGTAGCCTGTTCCTCAAACATTCTGGGGGGCACCTGCCTTCAACTACACCGTACAATGGCGTCGTAAAACACGTGACCAAAATGCGAACCGCTGGCTCAATCTTCCGATTACTCGAATCTATGATGGAAATAACCGTTCTGTAGCCATAAAGAACCCTGGGTATTATAATGAATGGGAATTTCGCATCAGATCTAACAATGCGTTAGGCAGCGCTTCAAAATGGACATATAATACATCTTTCTCTGGCCAGGATCGTAAGTTCAACTTTCATGTACTTCGTTATTCACTACATATCAGTATTGTAGTTTTCATATCCCTGATCTGAAAGTACCTGAAGTTAACTTCATCTCAGTCACGGAATACGTTTAGTTGAACTGCACCAAACACCCTAGGGTTTGTTCAGATACTTTAGTTTCCGTCTGCAGTGATTAAATATGAAATGTGCTTGCGTATTTTCAGCCCCGGATGAAATGCCCACTAAGCTCATTCCAGACAGAGTTACGGCGAGATCCGCTGACATCAGTTGGGGGAAAGTGTTGGCTCCGAAGAATGGCAGCATTGATGGTTATAGAGTAAGTAATCCAATGCATGACCAGAAAGTGGAAGTTTATTTCGAGTACTCAGATTTCATTCCCAAGTAATACTGAATCAGTAACTGTGAATATATATTAGCAGCAAAATTTGCTTCTGAATTGTGTTACTGTAGTTGCAGTACTGGCACAGTGCAGTAGGAATGGAGGTCGCTTACAACAGGCACCCGAACAGGCGCACAAAACGCGCGATAGAAGATGTGCTGGAAGTGCGTTCTTCTCGCGAAGGAGACATGGTACATTCTCGCATGAAACGCGAGGATGAAGATGAAGATGTTGAAAAAGAAGAACCTTTAGATTTCTGTTTCAATCCCGATGAACCTTGTATACAAGACGCACCGGAGAAAGAATCCCAGCTCCAGGAACTTCTTCCCTACAAGGTTTACCACGTGCGTATAGCTGCGTTTAATAGCGGAGGTCTGGGACCATGGTCTGAGGAATTGATATTTCAGACAGCTGAAGCCCCGCCTGGACCACCCTATGGTGTGAATACTTATCCCTACGATAAATACTGCAAACTCACTTGGAAGGTAAATGTGTAGAGCTCATTTTGAGCGTACGAACTGGAGAACGATGTTTTGTTTACATCTTTGAATAATTGTTTCTGATTCAAGCTAGTATTTCTTTATCAGGAGCCTCGTCACAAAAATGGCAAGATTCTGGAATACGAGATTTATGGCCGTCAGATAATTCGCACTCGAGTGCCCTGGTGGATGAGGCGACATATTATATATCAGTTAAAGACCGGGCAGAAATATGAAGCGAAGATTCGAGCAAGAACTAGTAGTGGCTGGGGTATCCCTGTATTCAGATGGTTTCAGACTCATGACAGTAGCAGTAAGTTTCTGTTTCGTTTGAGTGTACTTCTTTCTTCTGTATGTTTGACTGGAAGTAATTCTTCTAATGTTGTGGTTTTTGGATATTTTATTTGTTTTAGCGCTCCCTGCGAAGCCACTTACGCCGGAAGTAGTTGGCTATGGCGAAGATGGTGCCAATGTGACGTTCATGGAACCTGCTCCTAAGATACTCCGCAAGTTTGGGGGAGAGTTGGACAAAGATCCGTGGAATTACAGGGAAGTTGGGGGCTACATCATGGAGAATCTGGGTGTTGGAGGCTATCCTGAGAGATTCTTCGTTCGTTATCGCCTTAAAGGGAAACCAAAAACAATGAAGGAGACTACTGAGAAGCAGATGTGGGGTCCTTGGGATCAAACGTGGATCGTGATTGAGGATCTAGAGCCGGACACTGTGTACGAGTTTTCAACAGTTCCTGTGAACAGTCTTGGGAAAGGTCCTCAAAGCGATTGGGCACAGGGTTTGACTGGAGGCATTGTTCGTAAGTGGAATATGTTTTGCTCATCTGAGTACAACTGACAATAATTTCTTGCTTTACTAGTTTACACCATGAACCTATGTATATTTTTAGCGAGGATTGAAAAAATTCATTGGTATCAAAGAGATTGGTTCATCGCGCTCGTTGTTTTGTTTTGCGCTTCAATCTTGTTGTTCATTGTAATCTTCTGTTCCACTAACCACCTCAAAAACATTTATTACGAAGGTTCGTATGACGGCAAGTGGAAATTCGCTTGCACAGCACGTGTAACCTTCTGGTAACTAGTGTTTGGGGAAATCTCATCAGGTTGAATAAATGAGTCATCAATCTTTTGTTTTCTAGGTGCTCCAAAGAAACGCAAAGATCGCGAAAGAGAACGAATCTATGAGCCGGAAGATGTTGATGGTGGTTTTAATGAATTCACTTTGAAATCTGCGAGGAGGTTGGTTGTGTTCATATTTTTTTGCTCTTTGACTAACAATGCTTCTGTTTTCCTTCACAAGGTCTCTCGGAAGAAGAACAGTTGATGTAACGTATTTTTGTTCCTGCAGTTCCAGATCTGGTGTGACTAGTCGGGGTGATGCTCCACCTCCTTATAATTCTATAATCGGAGGCTCCAGCAGGCACTCTGGAGATTTCGACGAGGAGGGAGACTTGACGGACAGTGACGACGAGAAAAACGAAGTGGATACGTACTACTCCGACGAGAAGAAGATCCCATTGGATGATCTTGATGACGATGATGAGGAAGACTCGCGTTTGGCTACTTTCGTGTGAAAAAATGGTGATGTTGTTTTGCAAATCTACTGCATTTTTTGTATTTCTATATATTTGTTTCTGTGACTTGTATTCAGTATTTAGATTAAATCATTTTTCTGAACAGATATTTTACTAACAGCTAACACTTGCTCACAAGATGTAATATACTCAAATCACTGAGACATCACAAGTGTTGTAGCGATTTTTGTAATTTAGTGTATTTGTAGTCTACGTTTCAACCACACCAGAGCTGAATATAGTATTTAGTTAGAGAAATGAAATTGTGTATCAAGTTATTTCTTGAATCCATGGTTCATCTTTGAGATCACCGTCTTTTTAGTGCAGTAACCTAGTTATAATTCAGGTCAGTGTGATGCTGTATAATGGTTCCAGTTTTCAGTGAAGAACTTTGGGTGAGTCCATTTTGAAGAAATTAAACATTCTGGTTTTTGACTCTATTACCTAGTTGATTTATAGATCAGTGCCAATCCTCTGCTCATATTTTTATAGATATGTACTACGATGTTTTTTTCTTCAATTTTTAGATAAGAATCATGTTTAAAAGATTCCGTAAAAAGGTTAGTTTCTTCCTAAACTAGTAGAACGTTAATTTGCAGGTACAGCACTAAGGTTTTGACTGTTTATTGGTCCTCAACTTTCAATGTGCTGGGTCACCTCAAGGCAATAATTGTTGACATTCGCTCTTTGCCTTTTGCCAGGAGGCGGAGAAAACAGAAGAAACGAGTAATAACGACGAGAATTCTGTAGGTTCTTGTAAATTTTTATGTTTATTTTTGTGTAAGGTTCAAATATTTGTTAGTTTGTTTACCGGAAGTTCTCAAAGTGTTCGTAGGAATGTGAAAATATGAATTTGCAAATTGCAACATATTTAAATTTAGAAGGCCATCTCCAGAATGTCAATTTTCTTTCCTTTGAATTGCGGCATATTGTTGGTTACTTCATAGACTAGTAATGCACCTGCATGGATCCTACTGTAATGCTTTGCAGCGCAATTTTACTGGTAGAACTAAACTTGTTCTCTCTCAGGGTTTTATTTGTCCATCATGCTACTGGGGTTTTTTGACTGCAGAGGATCTTCAATCTCACTGGGATACAGAGCATGCTGAGTTGCCAGCAACACAGGTGAGTTGTGCTTTTCGTTCAATCGTTTATCATGAAATCCAATTGATTATATTTTCTAGAATCAACCCAAGAATACTTCAGCTATAGTAAAAAATGGACAAGACTCTGCAAAAATTTGGAATGAGCATACAGGATCGCTACTGTCATTCGACGATGAATCACTGGGCAAGAATTCTGAGGACATTTCTTTGTTGGATACCACGTTGAAAGATCTAGAAGAGAAATCAACAGAAGTTGTTGCTCTGCAACGTGAGATTAATGATATCAATGCCGCTTTGAAGGTTAGTGTGGGTTTATTTTATTTTACTGGAATGTCAAATGAATTTGTTTGTCAGGAATTTTTAACCAATTATATTTTTTATAGGAAGAAAAGTGGTATAGCAGTGCATTAAAAGAGGAGGTCGATAGACTGGAATCTGAAAAGCAAGAAAGACTTGAGGCATATCAAATATTGGAACAGGTATGGACAATAATTTTCAAAGTTCTTTGGTGTCTACACTAAGATGGGACACTGAATTTCCACTTGTCCAACAAAGTTTGATGTTATTAGGTAGGGTATATAAACTGCATGTTTTATTACATTTTTAATAGCTCTAATTAATTAGGATAGTAGGGCCTTCCCTTTACGATTTAATTGTTTTCCTGAGACAGAATGAAAGAACTAAGTGTAGGGCCCATTTTGATGTGCTGCATTGAAACAAAATCTTGCTTTCCCGTATAGGAAAAACACAAATCTCTGAAGGAACATGAAGAGAAATTCAGTTTGTTTGAGCAGCAAAAAATTGCTGGTAAGGGAAAAGCATAGTTTAGCCTAATGAAATGCGATTGCAGGCATTCAATGAGTAAACCCTGCAGCATTACGTACGTTGAAGTGACATTGTCATAATCCAGAGATTGATGCACTGAAAGAAAGTCTTGTCCATGCTCTGGAAGCAAAGTCAGGCAGCCAGGAAGAACAGTTATCATTGGCTCAGAGATCTTCACAAATGAATTCAGAAATTGTCGTCTTACAGTCAAGACTCAAAGATGAAGAACAGAAGAGACTGGAACTTGAGAATTGTTTTGAAGGTGTCCAGGTTTGTAGCTTGTTTATTCTGGTCTCTCAAGTAGCTTCTGGTGTTCTGTCATTAATTCAAATTTTTTTTTTTTTAGAAAGAGCTGGAAGAGAAAGTGCAAGCTATTGGTGAATTTGAAAAAGAGCTTGGCCAGAGGTAATGTACTTAGTAGAAGAATAATTAGTTGTATAAAATTATTTAGATGGTGCAGGGATGTCGTGTGAAATAACTTTACATTGTTTAGGCCAAGCACGGATCATGTGTTGTCATTACAAACTCATATTCAGTCCTTACAAGATCAGCTGAAATTGATGAAGGCAGAGAAAGAGAGTGAGAAACTGGAACTGAGTGAGAAATATCAAAACTCTGTTGAGACATCAAAAAGGTAAATTATGCATACTTACAATTAAATTTTAATATTTACTTATTGAAAATTTACTGTAAATTGGGGAAAACTTTTCTATTTAGGTTAGAAGCAAAAGTGAATGAACTTGTTATCGAGAAATCATCAAAGGTTGAACAATTACAAAGGTTTGTATCATTTCACTGGCATTTCACTCATCAATGAGGAATTCTTGCCAGTTATTAAGTTGAGTATTGGATATTTTTAGCCTTCAGACTGCTCTTGAGGCTGCGTCTGATTATCGAAAACAAGTGGAGGAAAATCAAGGGGAGAAACAACAGCTGGTGTTGTCCATGGAACACGAGTTGAACCAAGTAAGTATTCTCAGTTAATCATACAATCTTCATTCCACTTTTCTAATTCATTAATACTCCAGGTGTTCCAAGCTCAGATTTTTATTTTAGACAAGAGTTTCTATAAAAGAGAAAGAACAATTTGTGGAGTTTTTACAAAAGCAACTTGAGGAAGTAAAGGGAAATTATCAAAACGAGGTTATTATCATTATACATGTTTGAATCAAATACTGAAATTGATTAGAAGTGGAACATTGAAATAGATGACCAGTTATTTCACTAGTCAAGCCTGCAGTTCTTGGAGTTAACTTGTGTTTTCTTATTATTTAGTTGAATGCAAAAGACGAAGCTAATCATGAAGTTCGACGTCTGCAAAATATTTGTGAAGAACAAGAGAGACAAAATAATGCCAAGTATGAAAAGTGGCTCTTCTTACCTTTATTCAGCTACAGATTATAACTATTCTTCTCGTATTTTCCAGAGAAAGCAAACTTGTTGAAGTTGAGAAATCTTTGCATCAAAGTAAAGCTGATATTTCTCGTATGGAAGAAGAAAGAAATGATTTAATTCAGAAGGTTGGTGTTGCTAGTGTTGTTGTCATGTTGCATTGTATTTAGAGTGACTTTGTTATTGTTAGATTGAGTTTGGGGATGGAGTAAATACGGCAATTAATCAGTTGCATCAAGAAAAGGTATGATGGCCTTTTCCCTTTGTCTCACTGTGTGTTTCCATTATTCTATACCTCTCCGCTTTCATTAATGTATAGGATCATTTAGAGGAAAAACTGAAGGATTATGAAAAGCAACTGGAAGTGCAAGCGAAAGAAAGTGAGGTGAAAATGGAAGAGCTTCACAAGCGAAATAACGAGGTGAAGTTAAACAGTTTGAAATCTTTAGTGAATCACACTTTTTGATTAAATCAATGTTTTTTGTCAGATCATTGAAGAGCTAGAGCAATTGAGATTGAAGGAAAATAAATTGTCCGTGTTATTGAAAGAGAAAGCAGATGAAGTGGAAATCCTTGCTCAGACATTAGAAGAAGTCAGATCGGAATTGCAAATAAAGGTGCGTTGATTATTTAATCAAGATATCTCAATTTCAAACTTGCTAGCATCTATTCTTAGTTATTCTCAATTCATTGCCATAAAGTATATTTCATTTTGTTTTTAAGAGTGAATCTTTGGTTGCAATCGAGGCATCCAAAGTAGCGGAGAAAAACGTTCTTGAGGAGCAACGATTGACTGCGCAGGAAAATTTACAACAAAAAATTGCGGAGCATTCTGCTCTACAGCGAGAGCTTGTCTTGGTTTGTTTAATTAGTATTAAGCTATATTTGTATTCATTTCCAGCGAGGACAATAGTCTTCGTCTTTCTTGATCGCTGTTTTGTGATTTAGATCAAAGAGAATCTCAGTTCGTGCCAGGAAGAATCTATCAGCCTCCAATCGCAGATGGCTTCAATGCAGAGTGAAGTAGACGACAAAAGTAAACTATGCAGGGAGCTTCAAACTCAACTCAACGCCAAGGTGTGATCTTAGTTTTCCAATACTTTTTAGCACCAGACAATTCCACTTGCCGAGTGGAATCTCTTGCCTAGCTAGGTCAATCTAACTTTCTTCATCTGATATACTACTTTACTTGCAGACATGCAGTTTAGATGTTTTAATCGAAGAAAAACAGGATATTGCGTGCAAACTTGAGGTCGCTACTTCTGAAATGAACACGTTACGTGGAAAACATGAGCAGGTCAGGGATTATTGGGACAGCGTCAATCTGTTGAACGTGAAACAATGCACTTTTGAAATATTGTAGATATTGACTGAAAATGCAGCTGAGGTAGCGAGTTTGGAACAAAACAAATTGCAGCTTGATGTTAAATTAGAAACACTGTCGAAAAGTTTTAAGGAGAAGGTAAACTTCGTTTTTTCTCATCAGAGACGTTTTCAAATAGCTTTTCGCAAAGAAGATATAGAATTTGTTAAATAAGCTGGTCACCCCTGGGCCTCGAAGAAGACATTGTCCAAAGCTATCCATAGAGCAAGCATAAAATAATACCAGGTAATATACAGTATAATGATCTGGAAATATTTTCAGGAGGAAGAATTTACTTTGCTGCAAACAACTTTGACAAAAGTTGCCGAGGAGAAAGGTGTCCTGCAGGAGAAACTAGAGGCGAATATGAAGGTTTGTTTGTGTCATCTGGAATGTTGCTGTTTGTCCTGTTCAAGAAACTTGAAATAAATTGTTTTTAGATTTTGGAGAGTACTATGACAAAACTCGAGGAAAAATCGAAGGAATTTGAAGTGACCAAGGTATAAAAGAATCCTGGTAACCTGCTATACTCAATACAGTGATTGATTTTATCATGCTTTTGATCTCAACTATCTTAATATGGCGTCTCTTCTCTCTAGGAATCGCTTCAAACTGCTGCATGTAGTAAAGAATCTGAATTAAAAACTCAGCTCTCAGATTTAAAGCTCAGTTTGAAGTCTGTCAAAGAGAAGTTAGATGCGGCTTTGGTAAATATTACATTTCTTTTACTCCGTGTTTTGCAGTATTAATATCTTCGTTGTTTTGTAGTTGAAAGTCGAAGAAAAAGTCGCAGAAATAGATAATCTGCAATCTGAAGTACGTGGAATATGTTTGAAATGATTGTCAGAATGTTGCTTAAGTTACACTGCGTTTTTTTTTTCAGATTAGCAAAGTCGAGCAAGAAAAGACATCTTTACAGGAAGACATAGCAAAGGAGATCAAGGTAAAGTCGCTTTCACAACAAACATTTAATATAGAATGTAAATAATTCTCTAACCAAAGCTTTCAGAACAGCTCGTTAAAAACTTTTCTTGATAAACGAAATCATTTTACAGCTACGCGAAGAGGAAGTACACAAATACCAATTGAAACTTAAAGAAAACGAAGAGAGAGTGGAGAAGACGGTAAACATAGCATCCTTGCAAGTCTCTAATTTTGTCTATTATAGTCGCTTAGTATCTTGTTGCGTTGCTAGACAATTGAGTGTCACGAATTGTTGGAGAAAAAAGACGGACAATTGCAGGAGTTACGGCAGAAAGTCGAGGTAAACAATTCATTATGACTCATGCGCTATTGTTGATTTACTGAGCAATGTAGCTATAGAGCGAAAAACTACTACCCAAATTGGGTTTTGAAGCTCCAACAAATCTCCATGGTGCCGCAAAATACACACGAGTGCGTTTCACTAGAACTTGACGTTAAGTTTGCGTAGACTTTCCTGTTTTGGATTTTACAAAGTTGCGACTAGTCACATAGTAGTTAATGCCAATACTTTAGTCTCAGGAACAACAGCTACAGCGGCCTTGTGAGAGTTGTCTTGATTACGACAGAAAATTGTGTCGTTTGCAAGAAATCCTGAATGAAGAAAAATTGCTGCTCGCTGAAAAAGAGAAAGAAGCTTTGACAATTCAAGAAGAAAATGTTGTACGTGATATGATATCTTGCTTTTCTGAGAGAAGTTTTACACTTTTGTAACCTTATTATCATTCTGCTAGAGACTGTCTGGACATGTTGAGCAACTCGAGAAGCAAAAAGAAAAGATTGTCTTGGAAATGCAGGAGATTGAAGCGAGAAATCAAGAAGAAATTACTCGAATCAAAGAGGTAAGTATTTGCTTTGTTCACAAATTTTGCCCGAGTTGCGTTTACTAACTCATTGGTTGGTTCCAGTAGTAGAATTTGTGGGAATAATTTCTTTTTAGTAAGCCTAAAATCATTTGCTTTTTCTCATGATAATTGTAGTTGACCATTGATGCACTCGTCCAATGTTGACTGTCATATCTTATTCTGTGGTTGCTTAGGAAAAGTTTAATATAGAAAGCAAGGTTGCCGAGGGACTGGACAGACTTGGAACGGTAGAAGCATCACATGACAAACTTGTTAAGCAAAATGTAAGACTCGGAAACTACCGGAAGAGTCTCGGTTAAGGTACTTTGGCGCATTATTTTCCTTTTCAGGAAAACTTGCAAGAAAAGCTCGACATGAAAGATGAAACTTTGCGAGAAGTGGAAGATGCTAAGTATGTATTTTGCCCAGTAATTGAACTTAATCGGAAAAGAACAGTTTTGGGTTTTCAGTTATATTGCGCCATTAAGTGATGGCGTGAAAACCCCATCACTTTGATTGTGCGAATATGAAAAAAAGGAAAAAATCTGCATGCGCGCATGACCTGGTGGGATTGTTTTTTCCTTCGCTTTTTAACGCAATTTTTCGAAAGTTCGAATTGTGTAACAATTCGTTCGTCTTATGTTTGTCCTGGCGAGTAGTGATGATCGATAGACTAATTTTTCCTCATCATTTTTAAAGGCTGACGCTTGAAACTCAGCATGCATCGATGAAAAAAGAGCTTGCTGATGTGAAAGAAGAGAAGCAGAAGCTAATTGAAGAAATGGCGCAGAGGGAAAACTTGTTGATAAAACAGAAACTTGAGGTGGAAAAAGAAGTGGAACGCCTAGAGACAAGTTTAACAAAAGTTAGTAAATATTCGTTGAATAATCGTCTTGCCTCTGTATTTCAACGATTTGTTCATTTCCAGGCGAAAGAAGATCTTGACGAACACAAGGAAGCCTCGAAACGAGCTCAGAATGTTGTAAAAAATGAAATGGAAAGTTTAAGTGAGAAACTGGTAAGGAAATGTACACTTATCAAGTAGCAGCAGAACGGCGTCTTAGTCTACTTTATTTTGTTTTGAAAGAAACTCGAAAAAGAGACTGGGGAGCAGTTGCAACTGAAGCTAGATGACACAGAAGCGAGGCTAAATACGAAACTTGCAGCAGCCAATGAAAATCTTCTATCCGCAAGAAATGAGGTCACTAAATATGAACAAAAACTCAGAGAGTTTGAGGGGGACTTGAAGACGAGAGAAAGTCAACATTTTGAATTGAAAGGCGAGATTGCAGGTAAAATTTCATCCATTTAAAACTGTTTCCCCTTCTTGTTTTCATGGATGTCTTGTTCAGTACATTATTAAAATAGTTTATATTGCATTTTCAATTATACAAATCATTTCCCTTGTAATTCAGTGCTAGAGGCGACCATCGAAAATAATCATGATGAGAAACGAAGTTTATTAGAAAGGTATAGTGATTGTGTTGGGGGTGGAGATAGGTTGCATGATGTGAGGGTGGAGAGGGTGTGTGTAACTGTTTAGTATCTCATGAATGATCTCAGTGTGATGACGAATGTTTTTGTGCAGATGTATTGCCTCAGAAGAAACCTGTAAAAAATATCAAAAGACTATAGAACAATTAAACAAAAATATCGAAGAATTGAACTCCGCAATGATTGAGCTGGGTCAGGAAAATCAAAATTTGCAGGTTGTTCAAAATATTCGAAATAATCGCAAGTGGGAGAAAGATAGTGAAGTTTTGCAATGTCCTGGCTGTGCCAAGAAATTCTCCGTGAGCGTCAGAAAGGTAACTTTCAAAAGTTAACTGACTATATTTGTACTGGATAATTCTATCAATTTCTTTTTATCTCTTATTGATCCAGGGGTGCAAGAGCAGAGTTACTACAAGAGGAAACTTGTACTAAACTAATGTAAATGTTCTCATTGTAATATCTTCATTTTCATTTTTAGCATCACTGCCGTAATTGTGGGTAAGTGTGTCTGGATGTGTTTAAGGTGTTGATGTAACTTTGATTCAGATGAATCTCCTTTGTTCCAGCTCGATATTCTGCGGTGAATGTACAGGAAAAACAGCAACAGTTGCTGGAAGTAAGAAACCAGCTCGTGTGTGTGACCCTTGTTACAATGAACTGAACGTACCCGTCAGAGTAAGTCAGTTTCATTTCATTTTTACTCCCTCTCGTATTTGACTCACGAAACTTTGTTCTGCTTTAGTCTTACTCGCTCAACTCGTCGAACACGTGAACGACAATTGCAAGATGCTACCGAAAAGTAATCTCTCTCTCTGATACCTCTCAGCAACTTTTTTTCATAATCGATGAATTATTTAGATAGATATATATTTATATCAATTCAAAGATAGACTGCCAGTAAAATGTACCCTTCGCCCAGAATTGCGGAGAATCACCTGTATACCATACTTCCTCACGACGTGAAAAAGGTACCATGTGTAGCAGACTGCGCGCTTGTACACGCCGTATGCGGCGGAGGCTGAGCCAGCCGAGCTTAATGAAGATTTAGACATTTCAAAATGAAATGGAAGCACTGTCTATTTGAAATTTAGAGTTGAAAATCTTGAAAAACATTTGTAAATTTTGAAACAAAAAATTGTTTAGAAATGAGTAGTGGGCTTCCTAGGAGAATAGTCAAGGTAGGAGTCTTGTTGATTTCTTTTGGAAGGTGTTTGTATGAAATATTGTCTTGTACTTTTACTTAAACTGAATAATATGGGGAGTGTTTCCTCATAGGAGACTCAAAGACTAATGGCAGAACCAGTTCCCGGGATAAAAGCTGTGCCTCATGAAGAAAATGCTCGATATTTTAACGTCGAAGTTGATGGACCAAAAGAGGTTTGTGTGTGCACGAAACAGTTTTTTTAGCTGGTCTTGATCTTGATTTTATTTATGAAGAGGCAGGAAACACCATAATTGGCAATGACTTAATCGAGTTGCTTTCCTCATTGATTTTCTAGTCCCCATTTGAAAAAGGATGTTTTAAGTTAGAGTTGTTTCTGCCTGAAGAATATCCGATGTCGCCTCCAAAAGTTCGGTTCACGACAAAAATTTATCATCCAAACATAGATAAACTTGGCCGAATATGCCTTGATATATTAAAAGGTATGTCTGCACTGCAGATGAAGTTTGTTGCATGCAGAATTCATAATCTTGTGTTATTTTCAGACAAGTGGAGTCCTGCTCTTCAGATCAGGACTGTTTTGCTCTCAATTCAAGCATTATTAAGTGCTCCAAATCCCGATGACCCGCTAGCCAATGATGTCGCAGAACAGTGGAAAACTAATGAAGCAAAAGCTATTGAAACTGGTTAGTTGTGGAAGTTTGTTTAAGTCATGAACTGGCAAAAGTTTCACTGTAGCAAATGGAATCACCCAGTAATAATTACTATGATATCCATAAGTAGAGCACATTGTCAGTCAATGATGTAACGAGTAAAGTTTCTGTTACTTGAATAAAATTGTTTGGCATTGGACTGAGCATTGTCAGTCTGCATTTAGGTAAAGTATTTAGATTGTATTGTCAATGGGTTCAGGAAGAGTTTGCAAGTTTTCTCACATTGAGTCATAATTATTTGATTTTAGCCCGACAATGGACACAGATGTATGCAGCTGACAATGCAAGCTAACCTTAACTACTGAGTTTGGTGTGTTCTCTATTTTGTGATTTACTCTGTGTCTAGATAATTTTGCATATCATCTATGAGGCTTGTGTCTTTTGTAGTTAAACTTCAACCTATAGATCACTATTATTGTACAAATACAATTGTGGTACCTAGATGTACCACAGGGTAGTCATATTAACAGTTTTTCAGGTGAAAACAATTTGACTTTATTTATTTTCTTTGGCAAAAATAGAGGTACTACCATAATGAGATCTAATATGTAACTGGACTATAACCAAGAAGTTAGTTACTTGACTCTACTGAAGTGAAGTCTTAAACTGGATACCCTCTTGCCTGCAATATTGCAACATTGCACAGCAATATTGTAATTTCCACTTGGAGATTGAGCACTGTAAGCAATTTGCAAACGAAAGTAACAAATTCCAAGATGAAATTTGTCTTTAGAGTTCTAAACAAAGTCTGTGGTTGGCCATTTCAAATAATGCAGCTCTAATTGACTGCTAGAAGTATATGTTTGGTCTATTTATTGCTAAATAATCCAATCACTGGGTTTGTTTACAAGTCTTATAGTGAGTTTGAACTTACAAATGTGATGCGGCCAATTTGCAAACAAGTAACTCTGGTGCAACCCTGCGTAAGTATATTCTACAGATCGCCAAGATCTCATTTGTCTTTTCCTGGTGGAAAGATGTTTGTCGTAATTCCGGGGGCTGTTTGTTATGGTCTGTTTATGTTTAAAGATGGGGGGAGGTTCAAACAGTATGGTATTGGGCATGCTAAGCCTTGCACTGTGCATGTGGTTTCCATTTAAAACAGCAACAGGAACCACTTGTTTTCACCATTCCATTTTTTCAGTGAGTTGTTTAAAGGCCCATGCATAACAGTGATGGCGTTTTCCAAATTAATTTAAAAATAACAAATTTTGTATCCACGATACTGTATAATGGTCTTCATTTTTTTTTTAACGCTGGACTGGACCACTGTAGAGGACATGTAGTGTGTAAGAGGGCGTAGTGAGACATTAGTGTACATATTAAGTATTAGAGGGATATTTGGGTTGTGTTATCCCGCGTTATGCACATATCTTCGAGGTCAGAGGTCAGGGGGGAAGCAAAGCCAATCAGATACGAGCGCGCGAAAATGTTTTTTTCTCGAGTGAAACGTTTTCGTCGCTGAGCGCTCTTGTCAAAGGACCAAACGATTTAAGCGGAGAAAGTGCAAGAAAACTGAGAAAAAGATCTACAGACAACGACTAAAGACGAAAGGAACTTCAACAAAGACGTATAAGGTATACATTTACAGCATTTGTGTATTAGTTCTTCGATTTATTCAATATTCGTTGCGAATCGTTTTCAGAAGAGACACAGAATTTCACGAAGAGACGCACTCGGTGTCGAATAGTTTGCGTATCCTTAACCGCTTTTTGGTATCGTGTAGCCAAAAATATTGCTACCCTGCTTGGGGAATGTTTTACAACAAAATTTTATGGAAATTTTTGCGTTTAGAGCAAAAATATAGCGCGCATTAGAATTTTCGCTTCTGGGGCCGGTTGTATAAAACTTTTAACTACGTTTTAACTACGAGTTTGCTGTTAAAATGTAGTTAAATCTTGAACAGACGATTCTGGTGGGTGGATATTCGTACTTTACTATACGTAGTTAACTTTAACGACGGTTTTATACAACAGGCCCCTCGGGAAATTGTCGTTATGCCAATTAGAATTTTGTGTGAGGTCTTCTTCGTTGCTTTTCACTAAACTAAATCTGTAATCCGAGAAAATGCTCTTGTAAAATGCTCTTATAAAATGCTCTTGTAAAATTCTCTTGTAAAATTCTCTTGTAAAATGCCCTTGTTAAATTTAGTACCTTTTATGCATTTCCTGCGATAGTACATTTATTATTGGTCAAAAAGCGAAAAAAGCAGCTAAGCAAGTTGTGTTTTACCGTTCTGGCATGGCGGACAATGGCGTATATATTTCATCGCGAAGTTTCACGGTAAACTCCAACCAGACATGTTTCTATTTTGTATTTCTTTTACTATTCCTTTATTATATGTCTTTCTATTCCCTTAACTAAAAACCCCAGAAAAACATAACAACAACTCCCCTCCCTTGACCTCGTGCACAATCAATACTTGATTGGCTACTATCACATGACGTCACAACAGTTTCCTAGCCCATCCTAATTTATCTTACGGCAATTTTTGGAATATTTTTACGGCAAATTTGTTGTTTTTGTAAAAACTGAAGAAAAGTAAAAAAGAAGTTCACTGATCTTCATTTGTAACTGGGGTACTGAAAGCGATAGATGGTGTTTACAAGGGAAATATTAATACTCTTATTTCAAACTGAGTATTTAGCTGACGTTGTTCATGATAATCCTTCATAGTCCCTATCAATAGTCAGGTGATTTGCAATAGCCAATCGGAGAGGAGAGCGTGAAAACATTTCTGACAATGAAAATTTTGCCCGCAGGGCGCTTTTTTCGAACAAGGAAATGATGCAAGCCCAGAAAGTACAGAATATCTCCAAAAGAAATTTTAGACAGCGACTAACGACGAAAATAACTTCCACAAAGACGCATACGGTATAAAATTATAATATTTGTGTATTCGTTGTTCTAATTATCTAAATTTTACTGCAAAATGTCGGAAGAGAAGCAAAATTTCCCTAAGAGAAACGGCACGATGTCGAGTAATTTGGCTTTCATTTGCCGCATTTTAGCATACTATAACAAAAAATGTTGTTATTTTACAATAGCTGTCGTTTCTACAATGCCTAAGGGATACTTTTGAACGACATTTTGCGTAAATTGAGGACTTTCGAACAAATATATAGCTCGCGTTACAAACTTTGTAATTTAATCCAACTTTGGCGTGTAATACTATAGTCAAAGAATGTTTGACAAGTTCGACTGAGTCTTACACCATTGCAAAGTCCAACATTTGGCTTTCAAATGAGGCTTCGCACGTTTCAATTAGTTAAAGAATGAAGGAGTATGGCTTTCGAGAAGAAAGGTCTCTAAAAATTACAATTTTCCGCCGATGGGAAATTAACATTTTCCTTTAAAATTTAGTCCCGCAAGGCTTTGAAAAACTGCTTGTCAGTTATCACTAAAATGCAAATTCAACGCACGCTTGTTTAAGCGATTAATTAAATATGCACCATCTTTTGTCTTTTCACTTTACTTGGAAATCCCGTCGACGGAAAACTTTGATTTGGACCAACAAATTTTAACAACAGATTCCTCCGTCATTTCTGCTCGTATTGATTTGAAAGTGGTAAAATTGGAAAGCTAATGTGCTATTCTTTCCTCCTATATAAAGTTAAGTCGTTTAATGAAGTATTTAAAGGGCAGCAGCCTGTCATGCAAACTTGGATTACACTTTTTTTTATCGACTTTGTATTGTAAAATTGTTATGCAAATGTTTTATGTATGCTCAGCCATTTGCGTTTGAGCTTGCTCCTTGCATTTTGAATAATATTTCGTTACGAGGAAATGTGTTTGCAGTTGGCCTTGTAAACCCGAAGCATTTGCAGTGACGAGTGTTTAGTAAACTTAGGGCTGGTTTTCATATCGTCGTAATTGTCGTAAATGAAAAGTCACGATCCCTCTTAAATGTCAAAATATTCTATCTTCTTAGCGGCAAATCTCATGGATAACTTAGATACTATCAACTAATAGTTGCTTTTCTTATAATTGGTTGGAAAGTGTTCTAGTTTAGCTATTTAGAAAGATTGTGACTCTACGTTTACGACAATTACGACGATATGAAAACCAGCCCCTTACTGTTAACACTGTTTCTGAGGATAAGAAATAGCGTCTCAAACTCATTAAGTATTCTTGATGTCGAGGGAATACCATGCAGCTATTATTCTTTTTACAAATGAAAAGTTGAGTAAAGATATGCATAGTTCATTACGGCGTGTTTCAAACATCTAATTTTACATGAGCCGAACACATTCAATAGAATGTATAATGAGGCAATTGTGTTTGTATTAAATGCATACAACCCAGGCAAACTTCGACATTTGAAACAAGCCTCCGTTATACATGACATGTTCAATGGCGAAACGTTTTGCCAGAGATGCACACGTTGTTGATTATTTTGGCTATCTTTTGCCGCGCTTTTTGGTATCATCTAACCAAAAGTAATGTTACTCTACTATGGCTGCTGCGTCCTCAATGCTTGTGGATTGTTTTACAACAAAATTTTGTGGAAATTTCTGCGTTTAGAGCAAAAATACAGCTCGCATTAGAATTTTGCTGCTGGAAATTATGTTATTTAGAATTTTGTGTGAATCCCTGAGGTACTTTGGGCATTTTTCATTGGTCAACAAGACGCCTGCTCAAGGCGCTTACTCGGCATATGTTACTCCGGCTAGAGGCCATTTTCCACTTGGGCCGTTTCCTCCCGCACGGGCGAAGCGCAGTGTTTTAAACATGCTCCGTGTGCGAGATCAAGATCGGACAACCAGCAACGGAGCATGTTTAAAACTGTCCCCGCCCGCGCAGGCAAAACGGCCGTAATGAAAGATGCCCCTAATCGGACGGGCAGGCCCATATATTTCGCGCCAAAATAGAGTTGCGACAACAAAACACGGGTCACTTTTCAACTCTGTCGCTTACGCCGGAGTAAAAAGCGAAAAAGCAGCTGAGCCAGCTGTGTTTCACCATTCTGTTTTAACGGACGATGGCGAATATGGCGAATACTTCATCGCGAAATTTCACGATAAACTCCGATCAGACGTGTTTCCTAGCTCGTCCTAGCCAATCCTAATTTATCTTAC